>JAJIYU010003644.1:0-26329 GCA_030144865.1 Tinospora cordifolia
GTGTGTCGCTTGTAATGTAGCACCGGCCCGACCCGCCGTTTGTTAAGTCCACTAAGAACGGTGGCAATGTATTCACTCTGATGGAAAGATGCGGGGGTTGGGGTGTTACATAATACCCCAAAAGTTAATAAACCATAGACAAAATTTTAGAGTTAATAAATATAAAATAATTTAAATAAATGAATAAAACATATAAACTCTTCATAATCACATTATACAAGAATTAATAAGCATAGAATAAATATAAAATATATGTAAATTTGGATAAACATGAAAAGTATTGATGAAAATACGAAAAATAACAAAAAACTTGATTACTGCGGTAGTGATTCAAATTACCGCAATAATGTGTGCAAATTTCACAAAACGAAGAAAAATGTTATTGTGCTAGTTACCATGCTAGACTATCGTGGTAGTGGGTTGTGTTAACGCGGTAATACTTGATTATATGTGTGACCCATGTGTGGAAACCCTAATTATCACTCATTCTGTTATGCAGTTGCGCATGGTTCTTTCCAAACCCTACCCAGCCACCGATAATTGATTCCTTTTCATCCCATACAAGTTCCACATTGATTCTCCCCCATCCCAAGCCATTCCAAGCCTCTTGAGCAAAGACTAAAGAAGAATAGTGAAACTAGTAAAGAGTTAATTGCTGTAACATTAACAACAATTGCAGGCAAGGTAAGCACCAATTTTTATGCATAATATGTGTTTTCTTGCAAGAGAATGGCCTTTCTTTTAATGAAACATAACCTTAGAAGTGTTCTACACATTCTTGGAGGCAAACAAAGGAATAGCAGAGGTATAATGCACTATTGTTCAATGAGATTCTTGTTTTTAAGTCCAATGTTTAGTGTGTCAATGTGCTATGCATGAGGGGAAATGAGAGACACATGAACAAAATGTAATTTCTAGGAATTACGTGAGTACTGCTGTAGCCTACCGTGGTAGTGCATTATTCACATGCTCAGAACACAGACTACCGCAGTAGTGCGATTAGGGTTCTCTGGTTACTGCGATAATGCATTAACTTTCTCTCTTTGCCCCTCACCTAAACATCTTGGTTACCGTGGTACCCCTCTCTTCTACTATGGTACACAGAAGGCAAAACACACTGTTGCATATTTATTGGGATTCTTTTTCATACCACACAACATCATAATTAAGGAATCATTAGATTATGATTTAAAACCATTAGAATTGTATCAAATACTAAGAAAATAGTTTTAATCTTGAAAGGTTGAGGATTCAAGGCTATTAAAGCAATAAGAAGAGGGCCCAAGGGAACAGACAATAAGTGGAAGTGATTACCTTGCTCGTTTGCATTACTTGAGTTTAAACACTGAGCATGATGTATGTTACTTTAAACGAAGGCTTAGAAGCATGCTAGGATGTTGTTTGAATGATATATGAATAACATGAAAACATGAATGCTAGAATAATATGAGTAATATTTCTATGCTTAGTGTTTACAAGCTTTTATAACATGAGATGATTGTTGCTTTATTTATATTTCTATGAAATGATCAACATAATTAAGTTATTGTAAATGATGTCCTATAAATGATGAAATGATAACTATGTTTGTCAATAGATGTTTGTTGATATTCAAGCAAAGATAAATTGAGAATTGAACCACGTACTGACGTAGTAGTCCATGCGGGATCACTAATGGGTTTGTCTCTGATTTTTGATGATAGAACGATGGGTTTGACCCTAGTTCTTGGAGATGGGGTGATGATTGTGTATTTCGTTCCTGAGTTGGGTGATGGGTGTGTTCCTATACCCTATTAGAATTTGGCATATATTGCACTTTCCCTCTTTCCATTTGATATGATGATGACGAGAGAATGCCAGGGTTAATTCTTTCAATCTAATTTATGACTTTCCAACAATTTAGTGTTTGAAACGCATAAGGCACGATAAGTGATTACATATTATGTGTTTGATTTAAATAATGGTATTGATGTACTGTATATGATCTATTGGGCTCTCGAGCTCACCCTACTTTTTCATTTTAGGTGATATTTGAGACGGTTCCTGTTGCCCAAAATCTATAGGAGATCTTACTAGTTGCTGCAAACCTCATTGTAGAGGTTGTTTTGTGATACTTTCATTTGAGTATATGATTTAGACAGGGCATATGACCCTCCAACTCATTTAAAATGTTAATTCTTTTTATGGTTTAGACATTGACCACATAGGCCATGTTTTAGAGATTTCATTTGGAAACTATGTTTCACATTTTATTTCGTTTTAATGTTGAAGTTAATGATTTGCTTACCTGATTATATCTATATATTTCCATGAGTACTTCTTGGTGTGTTGAAAGGATCGATGAATCACACTTGTGAGTTCTGGTGTGTCCAAAAGGTATTTAATGAGATTTGAATGTGAAAAAGTAGCATTCCGATTCTCAGTGGATGACACGTGGACTGATAATTAATGTAGAATGGGCACACTTCTCTATGCATAACGTCGATGCGACAAAAACGAAAGGACCGAGAACTGGGATATTACATAACTGGCCTAACAGCGTTACTTCTGATATTCTAGAACTTAAGGTACTGAAGAAAATTTCTTTTGGTCTTAACGTCAACTATAAACAAGTAATTTGTTTGAGTCACCTAATATACAAAAGTGTTTTGACATACATGGTTTGTTTGGTTGAAATAATGACTTAAATATTTGGAAAGATCCACTGCACTCTCGAGCTCACTCTCCTTTTCTAACATGTCAAGAAACTAAAGAAAAAATCTGCATGATGGTTTTAACTCAAAGTCCATAAAGTGTTTGAGTCTGGTATGTCGGCCTTAAGCCCTTTTATCAAATTTCAAAGTTATTTCCGCTATAATAAATATGAATGTTTTGTAACTCTTGAATATTTGATTATCAAATAAATGATGTTGATGTCAATGCTTTCACTAGTGTGTAATGAAATCAATATACAAGTTATATTCCTTAGGAAATTTTCAGAAGTTGAGACTTGAAAAAAGAAAAGAGATAGAAATGTAACGTCACCCACCTCTTGGGCGGCTTGAGGAAAGAAAGAAAGGAATGTCCAATGGAATTCGCAAATGATAATAACATGCATAACAAATAAGGTGGGGAGCCGGGGTGTTGCAAAGGTGGCATTAGAGCTAAGGCTATAGCTCACTGGGAAAAAGATGATTACTCTGATACTAAAGGTGGTATCAAAGCCTAAGTTGTAGTTGCCTTAGGCAGATTTAGAAATGGTTGACTCATATCGGAAGTCAAGAGCTTAGGATGTATCTCACCAGGTAAGACGTTTATTTTGAATCAATTTAGAATGTCTTACCTATTATTTTGAAAAGGTTATTTTTCAAAAGATATGTTTTCAAATGTTTTGTCTGGATACAAAGATTATAAGTTGAGCTAAGAGTGGCTAAGCCTTGTCTTGAGTAAAGCTAGATATTGAAAATGAGATGGGTTATCTCGTTCTAGAAGCTAAGCAGACTTCGGTGTCATTGCCTGACTGGAGGTTATCCCACCAGCTCATACAAGTAGTCGAAGATGAAGAACACACTTATATTTTTCTAGGAGAAAACTGAGAGGAAGTGTTAAAGGGCGAAGTGAACTATAATACAAAGATGGTACCAAAGCTAGTATCGAAAATAGATGTGGGTTGAACCTTTTCAACTGAGTGATTGAGATCCTAGGTCTAGGAAAGAGACCTTCGGTAAAGACTTGGGTGTTGCTAGGGGTGGCATAGTGGATCATAAATGAAAACTTTTAGGATATAGGTTAGAGATTGAAAATGTGTGAAAACAGAACACTTGATTAGTCAGGTCATGGGATCGGGAGGACCCTATATCTCTGATTTCTATGTGATATAAGATGCATAGGAATTTGGGGGCACGGAGGAATCTTGGACTCAGAGAATGATAGACCATATTTGGTGAATGATCGATAACTTTGGAAGAGCTTATTTCCCTATGCTTGGCTGGTATGAGATGGTTAAGTATAGTGGGGCTTGGGAAACCTTAGTCATCGAGACATTTGTCGAATTGTTTGGGTGTAACCAGATCTCTAAGTGACAACCTGTGTCAACGGTCAAAAGTGATATGGGATGCATGAACTAGGAGGCATAGATGGAAGCTTGGAATTTCGTTATGCTAGCATGAAATTGTGTGAATGATTGATTCCTTGATTGTTTGAATGCGTGTTATGTTTAAACTTTATGTATCATGTGTAATGTGATCATGAAACCAAATCTTATACCTACCAACATTAAACGACTTGAACTCCTCAAATAAGTAATAGAAGAATAAACTTATAGGTCACTAAACAAATCGAGAACCTAGAAATATGAATCTAGCATCATGATAGCACAAATGAAACAAAAACTTGAAGAAACGAATACAATAGATGATATAGGAACGACAACCATTTTCTCAAGTTTGGAAAATTATTTTGTATCCTAAGGATAAGGAAAGATAGGTTGTATACCCAAATTAATGTTCTCCTTGAAACTTTTTATGATAACTTATTAGATACTAAAATGGCTTTAACTTGTAGATAATGGAAATAATCCAACAAAAAGCGACAAGAGAAGAAAATAACGATACATCTAATCAAAGAAACCAAGGGGCACTTGCAGCAACAGCATCAGCTCCCATTAGAGAAATCTTGTCACCATATATAATGGTAGAAATCACTCAATCGGTGATCAAGCAAGTAATGAGGACTCTATCTCCAATACAGCTACAACCCAAGGTTTCAGATCATCAAGTGTCATTACCAAATGAACTGAGAGTGGAAGTCAAGAGGCTGGTCATTCCTCTGAGGCTAATTGCAACCAAGAAATGGTAGTTAGGGCCAAGTCAATTAAGAGAAACATCAACTTCAAGCGATCCCTAAAGAATTGAAGTAAGGGACCGCAAGAGATGGAAAATGAGAAAAAGAAACAAAATCCCCAAACACAATCTAATAGTATTAGATAGGAGCAGTTAGAGCAAGTCAAACATCAGGAGTTGTGTTTTCGTTGTAGCCAACTAGGACATATAGGAAAGGTTTGTCCTACTAAGACTCAAGGTCCTCAACAACAAGTTAGCCCACCCATGCTAAACAGGGGCAGGGGAAATAGACAAAAAGACTGGGATTATGTTTCCTTTGTAGTCAGAGGGGACATATAGCTAGCAATTGTCCTATAAAAGCACCAGCTCCAGCTCCTCAGTAGCAACAATAGAAATAAAATTAGATAAACAATTAGGATGAAATTAATTTTAAGGGTAAGTTCTGATACCCAAAATTTTGATGGAAATATTGGATGATTAAATAAAAGAATTTGAATGAAATAAAAAAATTAGTACAAAAGATATATTTCCAAATTATTCACCAGGAATGCCACCAAATAGACAAGTAGAATTCAAAACTCAAATTCATACTAAAATCGGCCCGTAGCCATGCCCCTACTGATTAAGTTAAAGACTCTATTGGATGAGTATGAGCTCTGAAAAAAAAAAGATTCATCAGACTAAGTAAATCACCATAGGAAACTCTAGTGTTATTCATGAAAAAGAAAGATAGTTGTGTGTCGACTATCGAACGTTAAATCTAGCTATACTTAAGAATAAATATCCCTTACTAAGGACATATAATCTACTCGATCAATAGAAAAACCACTCATTCCTCTAAGACTGACCTTAGGATAGAAAATAAACAATAAATGATAAGTAACCCTTACCGAATATAGATGACCTATTGAGAGAAACCACAAATTTCTCTAAGATTGATCTTAGGTTAGGATATCACCAATTGAGAATCCTAGAGTCAGACATATACAAGATAACCTCTAGAACTCAACACAGACACTTCGAATTCATAGTGATGTTAGTTGGTTTACTCAATGCACAAACAACATTCATGAATCTAAGGAACATAGTATTTAGACAATACCTTAACCAGTTTGTGGATGACACCCTGGTTTACTCCAAGTTTGAAACTGATTGTGTAGGACACTTGAGGTCTAGGTTGTACACACTTAGAAGAAAAATCATCATATGCTAAGTGCGAGTCCTCAATAAGGATGGTCGAGTTCCTTGGCTATATAGTGTAGTAGAAGACATCCCAGTAGACTGAAAAAGGTGGAAGCAACCCAAGACAGTTACAAAGATTCAAAGTTTCTTAGGCTTAGTTGGATATTTCTCAAAATTAACTAAACCCATGACCAAATCGAATAGAAAAAGAAGCCAAGTTCCATTAGGAGAAGATATACATCCAAGATGATGTCACATATGAGGAAGCGACAATCAGAATCCTAAACCACAAGGTACAACATTTGAGAACGAAGGACATTCCCTTAGTCAAAGTTCTCCAAAGGCATCATGGAGTGGATGGGGCGACTTGTGAGCTAGAAAGCAAAAAAAAACAAGTACCCAGCCCTCTTCATCAAGAATGCATGACCAGAGAATATAAACAAGAATGCATGACCAGACAATATCAAAACAAGTAAATACAAATTTCAAAGACAAAATATATTTTAAGAGGAGTAGATTGTAATACCCCAAAATTTTTTAAAATAATTAAATATAAAATAAAATAAAATAATTTAAATAAAGTAAAATAGAGAATTAGCAAGGTTTCTAAAATGAAATCAACTCAAAAGAATGTATTAGTAACTTCTAAAATAATTGCTTACTAATATATGTGCATGGAACCAAGTAAAATTGATAATTAGAAATGTTTCTAAAATGAAATCAATCCAAAAGTATGTATTAGCAATTTCTAAAACCTTTACTCACTAATTCTTATATATAGAAAAGAAATAAAATGGAAAGGGGAAGAATTTCAGAAAGGTTTCTACATTGGAGACACCCCAAACTTGTCAATTCATGCTCATTGAGACTCTATATAAACCCAAGCTTCGGCGCTCATTCTCTTCATCCCAACAAGAACTAGACAATTCTCTTCTTGTTCTCATTGCTTCCCTCTTGGCATCTTTCAATTCTTTGGTTGTTTTAAACAAAAATTAGAGTAGTAGGAAGGTAGAGAAACAGACTTTTGCACAAATTCTGCACTACAAGTTGTGTTGAGCAACCAAGGAGATTAGAAGGTTCAACAAAGGTTTCAAGGAGCATAGAATAAAAGAATTAAATGATTGAGGCAGAGATGATTTCAAATTTTACTTTATTATTTTAATTTTAAAAAAAGTGCATGGTGATTGTATTTTAATGTAACACCCCAACCCCCACATCTTTAAGCATTGGACATGACCGCCATTATCTTGACAGTGGACTAAACCAAATGGCAGGCCAGGCCGGTGTTACATTTACAAGTACACAACTTGCATCATTTTCTATTTCAATTATTTTATGCCTTGATTGTATTTAACAGTAAATAACTTGAATTTAAGAGTTTAATAAGGCAATAGTACAAGAAATAACTAAAATTCATAAACTCAATTAATTAAATAAAATTGAGTACATAATTTGATCTTGAAGAAAAGTATTACAGTGGAAGATTCAAAACTTGGGCAACATGCCCTTACATAGAAATTAAAAACCTTTTTAAATAAAAGAACCAAATTAATATTCATGGTCTTCATGTAAATAAATTACCTGAAAAATAGAAGGAAGGTTGAGCACATAACCCAGTGGATCTTTCTAAACATTTAAATCATTATTTCAATTCAAAAAATTCAAGCATATCAAAAACTTTTGTACACTAGGCGATTCAAGCAAATTTCTTGTTTATGGTTGACATTCGGACCGAAAGAGTTTAATCTCTGTGTTCCACATCGTTGGGAGGGAGAATCACTCTTGGAAACTCAAACCCAATATCTATGAAGTGGGGTCACTCTTGGAAACCTAGTTCAAAATCATTAATGGTAAATCGGCAAGCCTAGTCGGGGGTGGAACACACACGATGACACTATGTAGTCCATCATCGCACCAGTACATGGATTGAATCATTATTTAATCTTTTCTTAGTGATAAAACACATAATATCGGATTAAACCATTGATGCAACATGTACATAACATGAACCATCAAATATTTATTCATTGCACAGTTCAAGCATATCATGCATCATTATTCTTGATTTCTAAACATGCATAACATGTATATTCATGGCACATCAAATAAATAAAGCATGCATATTTAAAACATATATTCAATCATTCAACTTCAAAACATCATCACACTTGCAAGATTTATTCAAATTAAAATAAAGAAGTAAAAGTTAGAAATCATTTTCACCTTAAATACGTCTCTTCTGTACACTTCTGAAATCTGACATAGTTCTGTTACTTCAAAGCTTCCAAACACTCAAAAACTTTCAAGAACACTCAAGAATACTCAAGAACAGTTCAAGATTACTCAAGAATTGAGGGGATTGCAAGAAGAAGGCTAGAGAGAGTCAAGAGGGAATGCTCTTGATTTGGGATGAACACGATGTAAGCATTAGGGGTCCTTTATATAGAGTTCAAAATAGTATAGAATGGTAAGGTTTTGGTGTTCTCCTTGTAGGAAACTTGCCAATTATTCAAAATTTCATGCCTCCCAAGCATAGGAAAATAACAAGTGCGTTAGAATAATTTTTTTGGAATTTAGAAACATTTTCTCATATTTTTTTGGATTTTTTCCAGATTTTTATTCGAATTTTTAAGTTATTAATCTAAGTTTAATCGGAGCATTAAAACTAGATCATTGATGATTCTCGATCACAGCATCAGATCGCGATCAAGATTTACGGATTCATTGTGGATCGTCAGATTTCCTCGATCGTAGCACAGATCAGGGTGCCTCAGATCTCATCCGTCAAATGGGTCTCAATTGCAGCATGACCGTTCGCGATCAACGAAATCAGCGTGGTCCGTTGATCAATCTCGAGCGCAATATTGAATCGCGATCGAGATTAACGAATTCGCTGTGGATCGTTGATCAACCTCGAGCGCAGTACTGGATCGCGATTAACAAAATGACTTTGATCTTCACCGTTGGATGGAACTCGAGTGTAGCATCAGATCTTGAACATCGATCCAGGCCACACGATTAACCTCGAGTGTAGTGTCATTTACGATCAACGAAGTAAATCCAAACCGTTAGATCAGGCAGATCGAATCTAGGCTGTTGGATTACGCTGATCTGGTGTTCTTGAGCGTTGTTTTGGGCTTTGATTTCATTCGTTGGATCAGACAGATCGAGTTTGGACAGTTGGATGTAGTTTCTAATGACCAAATTTGATTTTTAAGGTTGCTATTATCCGAAAATTGCCAATTACACACTTCCTAATTGATGTAAACATGATTTTTGCACATGTCTTTCCATTTTATCAATTTTCTAATATTCTCTCCTTTCTATTTCTTTAATATTGTATTTATTAGAGATATTTCTATTTAATATTTTTAATGCCAATAATTAAATAATCTACATTTTTTATTTCCATATATTTTTATTTATTTCATATTTTATTTTCAGATAATCATTTATATAATTATAAATTGATATTTATATGATGTTTTATTTATTTTAAATAAATACATGCACACTACATTTTTATTTAATTATATAAATTTTTTTATATACATATTCCTATAATATGTAGTATTAACATTTATTATGCTAACACACACATTAACCTATATATATATATATATATGTGTGTGTGTGTGTGTGTACTTTATTTCTTCTTTTTTTTATTTCTTAAGCAACTCTTTAAATTTCATAATTAATTCCACTAAATTAAAATTTTCATTTAATTATCAAATTAAGGTCTTATTTGCCTATTTTATATTATATCTCCAATATATATTATTTTTCATTGGCCAACCCACAATTTGCACTCAAGGATGTCTTAAAATCTTCGAATTTATTTCACTTAACTTATCTTATTTATCTTTAATTATTTGACAAAATTTTGGATTATTACAACGTACCCTTTTTAAAAGAATTTCATCCTTGAAATTTATACTCATTCACTTGGGCATCGTTTTGTTAGATAGTTTGGTTTTAACTAAGTTGGCATGCCCAAGGGCTTTGCTACTTTAATGGTATACTAGGAATTCTTAAGGAAATAAATTTCATTAATAGAGATAATTGGTACAAAGCCTTATTTCGACTTAAAATTCATAAATGCTAGCAATCTAAAGGTCTCCCTACTACTACTCATATTCAAAATTAGTTCATTAGTCCTAACATTGGACTATGAGGGTTTTTACTGGGGTCTTGATCTTCCTGAGCTTCAACAACCAACATTCTAGCTTCGTTCTCACAATAACCCTTATTGTCTTGAGGCTGAGGAGCCCGAACAGGTGCAGTTGGACAATTTCTGGCAAAATGACCCCTTTGTCTGCACACATAGCACAACCCTTGTCTCTTAGCCTGCTTCTTTTGTTCTTTTTCAGTTTGGTGAGTTTGTTTTTGTTTCTTGCTTTCCTTTCCCATCTTTTGATCATTTTGTGGTTTCTTGTTTTTATCCCTTACAGATCGTTTGAAGTGGATATCCTTTTTGATTAAATTAATCTCAACTGTCGTTCCTTTGGGCATGGTTAGTCTTAGAGGAATGACTAGTTCATTGATTCCCATTCTTAGTTCATTCTCAATGTCAAGCTTTGATTGTAAGGTCCTCATCACTTGCTCAACCACTTGTCGAGTGATTTCTGCTATTATCTCTGGTGATAAGACGGAACCTGCTGCCACATCTGCCCCTTGGTTACTTTGATCAAGTGTATAGGTGTTTTCTTAGATTCTTTCCATTATCTACAAGCCAAAGCCACTTTAGTATCCCACAAGGTATCATAGAAGTTTCAATCAGGACATTTATCTAGGGTACTCACCCATCTTTTCTTATCCTCGAGATCCTAAATGTTTTTCCAAACTTGAAAAATGGTCATCATATGTTGTATCTGTTTCCTCAAGTTTTTGTTCCATTTGTACTATCATAAATCTAGATTCATGTCTCTAGGTTCTCGATTTGTTTAGTGGCCTAAAGGTTTTTCTTCTAGGTTTTTTTCATGCATGGGTATAGGATTTGGTTTTAAAGCAAATAAACATTAGAGTATGCATATCACACAATCACACAATCACGCTAGCACAACAAGGTCCCAAGCTTCCATCTAAGCTTTTAGGTTTAAGCGTCTCATACCACTCTACCCCTTCCACTTAGGCTTTCACTTAGAATAGAGCCGCACCCAAACAATTTCGCAAATTGCTTGATAACTAAGGTTCCCGAGCCCACTATACTCCACCGTCCCATACCAGTGAGCATAGAGAAACCCATTCTACTTGAGTTACTAATCATTCACCACACATGGTCCATCATTCTCTAAGTCCAGGCTTCCTCCATACCCCCGAATTCCTATGCATCCCATACTACATAGAAACCGAAAGATACAGAAGTTTCCCTGTCTCGTGTCTTGATCAAACAAGTTTCTGTTTTCACACAAGTTTTTGTCTCTAGACTATGCCCTAGAGATTTATGCTTTTGATCCACTGTGCCGCCCCTGGCTACACTACGTTTCTACCTAGGGTCTTTTTCTGGACCTAGGGTTCAATCTGGTTGACTCACAACCTCTGTCTAGTTAAGATACCATATTTGGCATCCTTTCGACTTCTATTCACTTTCTTGCCCTAATTTTCTACCTTCTAGTTTTATTTTATAAAAAATAAGAATGTTCTTCAACTTTGACTACTCATTTAAGCTGGTGGGACAACCTCTAGATCGAGCGGTGAGACCAAAGACTGCTTAGCAACCGCACTTTCTAGGGCGGTATAACCCACCTCCCTTTCACTGTTTAGTTTTACTCGGGACAAGGCTTACCCACTATCAGCTGAACTTGTAGTCTTTGTATCCAAACAAAAGATTTCAAAAAATATATTTTTCCTTTTTGAAAACAATTTCTAAAACATTTTTCAAAAATAGAAGGTAGGACACTAAAATTTTAATTCAATGTGAAGCCCTAATTTGGGTTTCTACTTCTCGTCAAACAACTAATGATTGACTTTCTAATTCTAGTCCAACATATCTAATAACTAAGCTCTGATACCACCTTTGTAACACCCCAACCCTCGCATCTTTAAGCATTGGACATGACCACCATTATCTTGACAGTGGACTAAACCAAATGGCAGGCCGGGCCGGTGTTACATTTACAAGTACACAACTTGCATCACTTTCTATTTCAATTATTTCATGCCTTGATTGTATTTAACAGTAAATAACTTAAATTTAAGAGTTTAATAAGGTAATAGTACAAGAAATAACTGAAATTCATAAATTCAATTAATTAAATAAAATTGAGTACATAATTTGATCTTGAAGAAAACTATTAAAACGGAAGATTCAAAACTTGGACAACATACCCTTACATAGAAATTAAAAACCTTTTTAAATTAAAGAACCTAACTAATATTCATGGTCTTCATGTAAATTAATTACCTGAAAAATAGAAAGAAGGGTGAGCACATAACCCAGTGGATTTTTCTAAACATTTAAATCATTATTTCAATTCAAACAAAGCAGACATATCAAAAACTTTTGTACATTAGGCAATTCAAGCAAATTTCTTGTTTATGGTTGACATTCGGACCGAAAGGGTTTAATCTCTGTGTTCCATATCGTTGGGAGGGAGAATCACTCTTGAAAACTCAAACCCAATATCTATGAAGTGGGATCACTCTTGGAAACCCAGTTCCAAATCATCAATGGTAAATCGACAAGCCGGCTCGGGGTGGAACACGGACGATGACACTATGTAGTCCATCATCGCGCCGGTACATGGATTGAATCATTATTTAATCTTTTCTTAGCGATAAAACGCACAATATCAGATTAAACCATCGATGCAACATGTACATAACATGAACCATCAAATATTTATTCATGGCACAGTTCAAGTATATCATGCATCATTATTCTTGATTTCTAAACATGCGTAACATGTATATTCATGGCACATCAAATAAATAAAGCATGCGTATTTAAAACATATATTCAATCATTCAACTTCAAAACATCATCACACATGCAAGATTTATTCAAATTAAAATAAAGAAGTAAAAGTTAGAAAGCACTTCCACCTTAAATACGTCTCTTCTGCACACCTCTGAAATCCGATAGAGTTTTGTTACTTCAGAGCTTCCAAACACTCAAAAACTCTCAGGAACACTCAAGAGCACTCAAGAACAGTTCAAGATTACTCAAGAACTGAGGGGATTGCCAAGAAGAAGGCTAGAAAGAGTCAAGAGGGAATGCTCTTGATTTGGGATGAACATAATGTGAGCATTAGGGGTCCTTTATATAGAGTTCAAAATAGTGTAGAATGATAAGTTTTTTGTGTTCTCCTTGTAGGAAACTTGCCGATTATTCAAAATTTCGTGCCCCCAAGCATACAAAAATAGCAAGTGCATTAGAATAAATTTTTTGGAATTTAGAAACATATTCACAGATTTTTTTGGATTTTGTTTTCGGATTTTATTCGAATTTTTAAGTTATTAATCTCGATCTAATTGGAGCATTAAAACTGGACCGTTGATGATCCACAATCGCAGCATCAGATCGCGATCAAGATTTATGGATTCGTTGTGGATCGTCGGATTTCCTCAATCATAGCACATATCAGGGCGCCTCAGATCTCGTTCGTCAGATGGGCCTCGATTGCAACACGGTCATTCGCGATCAATGAAGATCAACCTTGAGCGTAGTATTGAATCGCGATCGAGATTAACGAATTTACTGTGGATCAGTAATCAACCTCGAGCGCAACACTGGATCGCAATTAACAAAACAACTTTGATCTTCACTGTTGGATGGAACTCAAGTGCAGCATCAGATCTTGAACATCGATCTGGGCCACACGATTAACCTCGAGTGCAGTGTCATTTGTGATCAATGAAGTGAATTCGAACCGTTAGATTAGGCAGATCGAATCTTGGCCGTTGGATTACGCTGATCCGGTGCTCCTGAGCACTGTTTTGGGCTTTGATTTCATTCGTTGGATCGGACAGATTGAGTTTGGACAGTTGGATGCAGTTTCTAATGATCAAATTTGATTTTTAAGGTTGCTATTATCCGAAAATTGCCAATTATACCCTTCCTAATTGATGTAAACATGATTTTTGCACACGTCTTTCTATTTTATCAATTTTGTAATATTCCCTCCTTTCTATTTCTTTAATATTGTATTTATTAGAGATATTTCTATTTAATATTGTTAATGTCAATAATTAAATAATCTACATTTTTTATTTTCATATATTTTTATTTATTTCATATTTTATTTTCAGATAATCATTTATGTAATTATAAATTGATACTTATATGATGTTTTATTTATTTTAAACAAATACATGCATACTACGGTTTTATTTAATTATGTAAATTTTTCTATATACATATTCCTATAATATGTAGTATTAACATTTATTATACTAACACACATATTATTCATACACACATTAACCTATATATATGTGTGTGTGTGTGTGTGTGTGTCTATGTACTTTATTTCTTTTTTTTTAATTTCTTAAGCAACTCTTTAAATTTTATAATTAATTCTACTAAATTAAAATTTTCATTTAATTATCAAATTAAGGTCTTATTTGCCTATTTTATATTATATCTCCAATATATATTATTTTTTATTTGCCAACCCACAATTTGCACTAAAAATGTCTTAAAATATTCGAATTTATTTCACTTAACTTATCTTATTTATCTTTAATTATTTGGCAAAATTTTGGGTTATACATTTAAATATGATTGTTATATGTGCATGCTCTATTAGACTTGATATGCCACGAATATGCATGATACTTAGAATTTATGAACAAAGACACATGATAGGTATGATAATATGAACTATGTTGTATAACATGCTCAAAAATGTTGTTAAATTATTACTACCATGCTTACATATTGTATGCATGATTTAATCCGATTAATTGTGTGATTTATCACTAAAGAAACATTAATAAAGATCCTAACCGCATACCAGCGAGATGGAGGATTTAGTTGTGGGTACTCCCAACCCAAGGTGGGTGTTGATGAGATGGGACTGGTAGCTGAGATAAGACTTCACTCTCTAAGGTTATGAATAGGTAACTGGCATATGGGGGTTAGTTATGATATTCTAGAACCTAGTGGGAGATATTGAAGAAAATTCTTTTTGGTCTTAATGTCTACCGTAAACAAGTAATTTGTTTGAATCACTTAATTTACCAAAGTATTTTGACATGCATGGTTTGTTTGGTCGAAATACTAACTTAAATATTTGAAAAAATCTACTAGGTTCTTGAGCTCACCCTCCTTTTCTAACATTTTAGGAAACAAAAGAAAGAGGCCGCATGATGGTTTTAACTCAAAGTCCACTTTTCAAAGTCCATAAAGTGTTTGAGTCAGATATGTTGGTCCTAAGTCTTTTTGTCAAAGTTATTTTCATTGTAATAAATATGAATGTTTTGTAACTCTTGAATATTTGATTATCAAATAAATGATGTTGATGTCAATGATTTCACTCGTGTGTTATGAAATTGATATACGAGTTATTATTCCTCAAGAAGTCTCCAAAAGTTGAGACTTGGAAAAGGAAAGAGATAAATATGTGACATGGCTTACCTCCTGAGAGGCTCAAGGAACGAAAGAAAGGGATGTTCAACAAAATTCGCACATGACTAATAGCGTGCTGGACAAATAGGGTGGGGGAGGCATGGTGTTACAGATAATCTGAGATCGTCCTATCTATGGCCAATAGATAGAAAACATTAAAAACACAAAGTAAAAAATAGAACATCAGAAATAGATTAATCAAAATAGAGAATTAAATGTTCTTACAATCAAATTTACATCCTATAATGAAATTGCCAGCCTGACATCAAGTATGTGACGCAGAACATTGAATTAACATAAAACAGATCATACACAGTAGTGCATTCTTTCTGAATTCTATTGTTTTCTGCTCTGCCTCCATGTTCGCTGTAATAAATCCAACTCTTCTAACCCTAATTCTATTTTCTATTGATATTAGTGGGTGTGGGTGTATACAATCAAGTGGGGGTGGCCAGGAATTCATGGGTTCACAAAAATTAAATAAAAATTAATATCTCCTTATTTATACGGAATTATGATTTATATCCTATAGTTTTGGAATCACATAAAACAAATGCACATTTTAAGGTATGGTTTGGCCCTAGGTGATTTTCCCTCAAAAACTTTTCTTATTTAAGAACCACTAAGGTCACTAGGCAAATGAAAATCCAAATCTTGGCTAATTATTCTAATTTTTGGATATTTCATTCTTTTTGTTAGTTCATGTCATTCTATTTTGTTTCAGGTCATTTCGCCCCCCCCGGAAGTATCCAAAATGACAATTCTTTCTAATTTGGATCCCTTGAAGGGCGTTTAGCAAATGAAAACCCTAACCTCGACCAATTGTTCTAATTTTTGGATATGTTATCCAATTAGTTGGTTCATGTCACCTTACTTCATATCAAGTTGTTTTGGGTCTCTAAAGGTCACCAAATGAGGCTTTCGAAAACCTGCCAAATTTAGCCCTGAAATGAGCATGGTTTCATTTTATACCCAATTTTACTGAATTGATCTTGAATTTCATTTAATTAAATATAGAGTTTTCAGGGTCATACAACCTACCCTCCTTAGAAAAATTTCATCCTCGAAATTTATACATAACTAAGGATTTCTAGTGAATAGGTGTAGATACTTGGTTTTTATTTTGCTTTTGAGTTCCCAGGTAGCTTCTTCTACCCCATGATGCTTCCATAGTACGTTAACTAATAGGATATCCTTCATTTGTAGACTCTATACTTTGTAGTTGACGATTCTGATTGTTGTTTCCTCATAAGTAGCATCATCTTGAATATTCACTTCGTCCCAGACAATGATGTGAGAGGGGTAGGTTCGTACTTTTTCCCATTTCCTTTAATGTAAAGGACACAAGAGCTCAACTTAGCCTCTAGTGTCTGGGTAACTCTCTCAGACTTACTAACTTAATTTGGATCTGGTTAGAAAAAATTAGCCACTTTAGTGAGATGATCTGCAATTACCCATACAGTGTTTTCTCCCTAAGTCTTAGGGTATCCTTAGCATCTAACCTAAGGTCAATATGCTTATCTTATTCAATTTCCTCTATTAGGCTTGTGAGCCATTCGCCTTGCTTTTGTTCAGCCCCGATCTGATTGCAAAAGATTCAGTGGGCAAGACATGTTATAGAGATCGGCTCGTTTTTCATTTAGGGTCATACCCAACCTAAAGCTCTCAATCTATTTGAAGGTCAAAGTTTCTTTGTCATACCCCACCTCCGTCTCAGTGGACTCGACCACACGGTAGTGCTCGGGTTATTACTTACATTTTCTATTCCCAGACTTTCTATTTTGAACCTTCTAAATCTAACAACAAGGATTCTTAAGGAAATAAATTTCATTAATTGGAAAAGTTCAGGTAAAAAACCTCATTCAAGCCAAAATTCGTAAATGCTAACATATAACAATTTGAAATAAAGGAATCTATGTTGCTAATTAAATTTAAAACAAGTTTTCCTTTCCTACTATTGTTATAGTTGTGTTTCTAGGGTAGGTCTTGATCTTCTTGAGCTTCAACAGCAAACATTCTAGCCTATTTTTGCCCACGACCCTGATTTTGCCCCTGGTTGGCATTTAGCTGTCGCTGTCTGCCCTAAGAATGATCATTTTGACCTCCTCCATGAGTGTTCTGTGGCTGAGGAGCTTTTTTGTCAAATAACCCTTCTGCTTGCACATATAGCACAGTCCTTACTTCCTCGCCTGTTCTTTTAGTACATCTTTATTTTGCCCCTGATTCTAAATTTGTGGTGACTTCCCACCACTCTTATTCTATTTCTAGACCTTTGGGTTCGCTATTTCATTATTAGGCCTCTTGTTTTTTCCTCTCAACCTCTATTCTATGTTGAGTTCATGCTTTAGGATCCCTATATGTCTTTAAGCTTAGAGTCATAATCACTTTTCGAATCTCAATCTTGAGACCCTGAACAAACCAATTAGCTTTCATTCTTTCTTCTTAGATCAACTCCCGAGAGAACTTATCCAGTTCAGTAAACTTTCTCTCGTACTTAGCTACAATCAAGTCCTGATTTAACCTAATGAAGTCCTCTTGCGGCTTCCAAAGTGTCATATGTGGAAAGAACTTTTCATGGAAGACCTCCTTGAACTCTTCCCAGTTTATCTTTTCAACATCACTATTTGTTTCAGCAAACATTCATACTATCATGACTCTACATTCATACCATCATGACTCTAGATTCATTACCAACTGCCATCATGACTCTAGATTCATTACTAACTATCAGCTCAACTTGTAGTCTTTGTATAAAAAAAAAACGTTTTAAAAACATATTTTTCATTTTTGAAAACACTTTCTAAAATGTTTTTCAATTTCAAAAATAAAGGGTAGGGCATTCAAGATTCAATTCAGTTCAAAGTGAAGCCCTAATTTGAGTTTCTAATTCTAGTCAAACAGCCATTGATTTACTATCTAATTCTAACCCAACAACACATGTTTAGGCTTGACTTTCTATTCCTAGCCCAGCATATCTAATAGCTAAGCTCTGATACCACCTTTATAATACCCCTACCCCCAAGAGATAGGTTCAAGCTCAACCACAAGGCGGGTTGGGTCCAGTGTTACATTTACAAGTACACAACTTGCATCACTTTCTATTATCTCAAGTCTTATTATTTCTCAATGAGCTCATAACCCAAATAATTTAATTCTAATTTAAAAAGACCATTACAAGAGAGACAAAATAAAAACTTTAATCTTTATTTATTGAATAAAATAAAGGGATACATACTTGAAATTCAAATAATGTAAAGGGGAGTACATAACTCAAAAATAAAAGTAAAATTTAGCGTAAGTCTTCATTCAAAATTTGGGACATATGCCCTTACAATATGAACTTTTCTTTTTAAAAGTAGACTTTCAAAAATTTATAGTCTTCATGTAATTCAATTTCCTAAAAAATAGAAGGAAGGGGTGAACACATAGCCTAGTGGATCATTTATCAAACTAATAATTTACTAATTCAAATCAAAAGTACATCCAATTTCAATCACTTAGAAGCATTAAGCGTTTCAAACAATATCTTGTTAGTGTTATATATTTGACCAAAAGGGATTTTTAATCCTTTGATGTTCTTCATTAAAATATTCCTATTCTGGGATGGCATGACAATTCATCTTGTCACATTCTATTGGAAATAAGGATCACATGTCCACATTCCAAGTATTTTAAAACACATCCACACTCAGTGATGTTACTCATATACACCAAGTATATGCAAAGAACACCCATAGCGTCACTTAGACTACTATGATGGTACGTGGTTGTCATCTTTACTTTCTCATATTTAATTTCAAATAAATATGAAACAATATCATAATAATTAATATTAGCATTTAAATAATCAAGAGAACGTAGAAACATACATGGCATGCTTAAAAATTCAAAAAAATAAGCCTAAGCATGGTTTCTAAGCATGTTATGTTATCATGTATGAATTAAAATATGAAAACATGTTAAATTGAAAATTAAAATTTGATCAAACATGCTTCAAACTAAAATATAAACATGTTAAAAACTAAAAACAAACATGAATATATTAAAGACTTGAAGTAGTAAAGGAGTTCTAGAAATCTCATCTACCTTAATCCGAGCTTCTTTTGAATCCGACAGAGGTTCCCCTTATCTACCACTTTTAGAACTTTAAGAACTTTTAACCACCAACAAAAACTACTTCAACAACTTTCTAAAATACTTAAATAAGAACTCTTCACACAAGAGAAAAAAGAGGGTGAGAAGAGGTGCCAAAAAAGGGCAAGAATAAATAAAGAGGGAAGTTTCAACTCTTCGCTTTGGAATGAGATGAAAGTGGGCAAGGGGGGTTTATATAGATGTTCATGAGAGCATATGGGACATCCTAGGGCAGCCTTGGGTAGTTCACAATAATTTGGGCAAGTTTCTATACATAAAGGGGATGGTTTGCATAAAGAGGGCAAGTGTGCTCATGGTTGGCAAGTGGGACCACTATGACTTTCTAATTCAAAAGATATGAGTACAATCTTGTTTTCTAATTATGTGTGAACACAAAAGTGGTTTAAATCATATTATAATTCAAATGGGACATCCCCTATGTGCTCATGGCAACTTTCCTTTTTGGTTTCCTTGCTTGTTCATCACACAAACACACAAGGAATACTTTTTCATTTTCTTATTTCTTGGACATCAAGTATGGGTGTACAATATCAAATTTGAGGGGACACCATATAATAGTCAAAGATTCTCATCTTGGTTCCAAGAAAATATCTAAATAGGGCTGCTCACATGTGTGCACACACACATGTACGTGGTTGGGCCGATTTTGGCTTAAGTGGGTGTGGGTGTACATAATCAAGTGGAGGTGGCCATGACTTCATGGGTTCACAAAAACTAAATAAAAATTAATATCTCCTTATTTACACGGAATTATGATTTATATCCTATAGTTTTAGAATCACATGAACCAAACGCACATTTTAAGGTATGGTTTGGCCCTAGGTGATTTTCCCTCAAAAACTTTCCTTATTTAAGACTCACTGAGGTCACTAGGCAAATGAAAATCCAAATCTTGGCTAATTATTCTGATTTTTGGATATTTCATTCTTTTTGTTAGTTCATGTCATTCTATTTTGTTTTGGGTCATTTCGACCCCGCAAAGTATCCTAATCACAATCTTTTCTAACCTCGACCAATTATTCTAATTTTTGGATATGTTATCCAATTAGTTGGTTCATGTCACCTTATTTCATATCAACTTGTTTTGGGTCCGTAAAGGTTACCAAATGAGACTTTCGAAAACTTGCCAAATTTAGCCCTGAAATGAGTCTGGTTTCATTTGACATCCAATTTCACTGAATTTATTTTGAATTTCATTTAATTAAATATAGAGCTTCAGGGTATTATATTCATATATCAATATTGAGGAAGTACTACTCTAACCCCTCGCACGTGTTAGACTGGAGACATGTTGATTTGCGAGAGGATTGTACCTATGATGAGGTTTTGATAACTATGTTGATTGAGCCGTCAAGAAACTACGCAATAAGGAGATATCATGGTATGTGTGCGTTGGCAGTTTCATGGTGCCGAGTAGGACACTTACGAGCGAGAAGATTACATGGCGAGTCATTTTCTTGAGATTATGAGAGTCGCTTCTTGATTATTTGTTATCTTAGTAAATTTCGGGGATGAAATTTATTCTAAGATGTAGAGATTTTAATGACTCGTATTTTTGGACATTGAGTCAATAGGTTCGACATGTATTTTTATGTATGAATTAATAAATTATAAATAAAAATACATGATTTTACGACAATTGTATAAATTAATGTGTGTATTAAATGGTAATACGTGATTTTCGGCAATGATATTAATTAATGTAGGTATTAAATAAAAAATAATGAACATAATTATTTAGTGGGAGCTAATTGGAAAGAAAAATGAATAAAATTATTTTATGTAATAAATTAATTCTTACATGCACACACAAACACATATATATGATGGATAATTAGTGTGAAGTGCTTGGTTGGATAATGGGAAAAAAAATTTAAAATAAATAAAGAGAAAGATGGAGCATGTTGGTTGGATAAATGAAATTATATATATATAACAAGATAAATGAGATGATGTGGATTGATAAGGGTCGTTGACAAAGTTGGAGAATTAATAAGTGCAACCCATCATAAAGTTATGTCCTTATAAAGGCATCCTCTTTATTCTTGCCAAAATTAACTCCATTCGGGAATGAAGCAAACAAAAAAAGAAAAAAAAAGACAAATTATATATTCATCTAGACAACTTACATTAGAGTTGGAAGGAAGCTTAGGAAGAACCACTTAGAGAGAGGTTTGACTCATCCTCAAAGAGAGAAAACTGAAGAGGAGAGTGAGTTACATAGCATAGTTGATATGTGAGTGATTTGGAGAGGAAATTCAAGCCACATAAGGCCAAGGAGAGGAGGTCCTTGTTGTTGAAATTTTTGGTGAGGGACTAGCCTCACAATCAAGGTATAAAAACCCTATCAATTACTTAATGACTATTTAAAGATTATGAAATTGATGCTATGGATTATAAAAATGATATATTGGTTGTTAGATTTCTTGAATGCATGCTACACTTATTTGATCTTAATGAATGTAAGGAACTTGCAGTGGCTATAAAATTAATTTTTTTTAAATTAAAATGAACCTCATAAATGAATTAGCATGTCAAGATGTTGTAGGTATGGTGTCTTGCATCAAATATGCCAAAGGGATATGCATGTGCTGCAAATTTCATGAAAGTTATAAAAAATGAGTTGTACTGATGATTTCTTGATGATATATGGTAGTTAGATTTTGTTTAAGGATTGAGGCTTGATTTGTGTTGAATGTGATAGCTTATGATTATTGTTTTTATGATTAATTAAATCATGTGTTAGGCCTTTGAATTCCATAGTTGTTATGAACTTGAAAAATTAAGTTAAAGGGTGGTTTCATGGAAAAAGAAGGGTTTTGTGATGTGCATGATTTAGTCACTAATTTGATTAAATGATGGATTTGGTGCTAAACATATTAATACTTGCTGATATAAGTGAGAAAGATCTTGATAGAATTGATTTCATGTGAGAATTGCCCAAAATCTTTTAACTTTACAAATTTCCAAAAAATTGTTGCAATACCCTATTTTTATGCTTGTTGTTACGAATTTTAAAAATATTTAAAATGTCCAAATGAACTTGAAATTTTTTGATTTTTTTCTGGGACACATAGGAATATTTAAAAATATTATTCTAGATTCTGAAGATTTAGGAATTCTAGATTAACTTAGCAAAACTTTGGCGAGAATGCAATGTACGAAAAAAAAAATCAAATAAGGAAATTTATCATGCAAATGTGATATAAACTAACAAAATTGCTAAGCGTTGAACATAGGGTTGAATTATACCATAGATGGTTAGAATTAGGCCTTTTGACCACTGATCCATTTTTTACCATGTTAACCCCAGATTAGTAAGTGGTCTAATTTGGCTTAAAGTTGACCAGAGTTACTATACTAACCAAAATTGACCAAATCCATAAATGAAACACAATTGACCAAGTCAATCATTTGATTGACCAAGGACCATAAAGTTAAATTTGAGCCAAATTTCATAGAGATATTAAGAAACCACATTGATCACATAGAATCAAATGTCAGCGAGACGGTCACTAGAGAAGCATTGGGAGCTGAACATCCTTGTGAGTAGTATTTTCTAATTTATCACTTAACTTGTTCATAAATGAAATGCTATGTAACATCTCAAAAATTCATGTGAAATTTTTATTTTTACTTAGAAAATTATACAAAATTGACGAATGAGAATTTTCGCAAGTCATAATTGACCCAAATGAGAAATAAAAATCAATTTAATGGATTTTTGGAAGAAAACATATAAAAATAATGCATAATGTGGGATATCATAGCCAAAAAATAAGGATATGTGCAATTTTTGATGAAAACAGGATTAGAAAGTCAATTGGGATCAAGATTTGGAAAAAAAAATTTGAAAAGAAAGCAAGAAATTTGGTTGAAAAATCAAAAACAAACTTAAAATGCTACGAACCGTAGATCTGGAATCTGATCTCATCATCTTACGACCAAGATCAGATCCGCACATACGCACGAGAGAACTGAATCAGAAAGATCGAACGACCAGAGATTCACGTGCGTAACTCGAGGATGATCGTGCGGTCCAAATGGAATTCGTTGATTGCGAATGTTGATGCGCACATTATGATCGAGGATCATCAACGGTCAAGATCGAAGCCGCGTAGTCGATCGCGAAACCGTGCTGCACTTGAGGATCATCCAACGATCCAGATCAAAGTCGTTTTGGCTGATCGCGAACGTTGATGCGCTCGAGGATCATCGGACGGTTCAGATCAAATTCGTTTTAATTAAATTACGATCGTTGATGCGCTCGAGGAAATCAAACGGCTGAGATCGAGAATTCGAATTCTGTTGATTTATCCGAGATTAATCTAACGACTCCGATCGAATTCGAATGCGTGTCTCGAGAAAAATCTGAGGAACCAGATAAAATTCAAAATTTAAATTATGAAAAATACGTTAAAATTATGAAAAATACAAAATTAAATCCAAAAAATTAAAAAAAATAGTTTCTAAATTTTGAAAAATACTTCTAAAATCCAAAAAAAAATCACAAAAATACTCTTTTTGCTCCAAAAATTAGAAACTACAAAATTAGGTAGAATTAGGGTGTTTATTCATAGGACACAAAACTTTCTATTTTCTTCCCTTAGAAAATCTATATAAACCCCCCTAGGCTCATAATTTAATTCATTCTAAAGAATAAGAGTTGAATGCTCCTCTTGTTTTCTCAAAGCCTTCTTCTTGGCACCTTTTCCCATCTTTCCCTTCTTGTGTGTGTGAGAAGCTCTCGAATTTGGGGAATTAAGTTGGGTGATCTTCATTGGCATTAGTACACGGGAGGGGAAATTGCTGTCGAAATTTTTGAAGAAAAGCGTCACAAGGTGGATGTGATTTCTAGAACACCCTTCTTTTCTTATTTGAATTCATGGAATGCTCATAGTTATGTGTTTTTCACTAAATTCAAAGATTTTCAACTTCAGATCTAGAATTTTAAATGTTTATTTCAGTATTTTAGTTTTGATTCATGTTTGAGAAATTATATCGTTCATGCCATGTTTGTATCATGCTTAGGTCTTTAAATTAAAGTATGATGCATGTTTTATGAGTGTTTTATGAATTGCCTGTGTATATTTTGAATTTTAGTTTGATTTCATATTTTGAAGTTTATTTTATGAGATCATAATGTGAGAATTAATGAAAGACGATGGAGATAATAACCATGTACCATCATAATGGTCATGGCGTCACTGTGGATGTTCTTTTCATATGATTAGTTCATATGGTTTTAAGACCAAAGTACTTGGTTGGTGGGTAAGTTCCCTTGAAGTCTAAAAGTCCAATGAAATTGGCTAAGAAGAGCTATATTTAACTCTAAGGAGGTACTTTATTAAGAACATCAAGGGCTTAAAAACCCTCTTGGTCTGAGACTCGACTTAAACAAATGGTTGTTTGAAACGCCTAATGTTTGCAAGTATTTGAATTATGATTGTGTTATGAGTTTGAATATGAAAGATGGTTGTTCAAAAATGATCCACTGGGTTATGTGCTCACTCTTTCCTATCTTATTTTTCAGGAACATCAAATCTATGAAGCAGTTGAACATGGATAGGTCTTTTTGCAAGCTTTTGCCTTATTATTATTATTTTTAGAATTTAAGGGCATGTTGCCCATAGTTTTTATGCTTTTCTACTGAAAAGTATTTTGAAGACTTCTGCTGTAATTATTAGTTTTTTTAAGAGTTTAGTATTCTCAATTTCTATTATGAATAAAATAGTTTGAATTTCTTTATCTCTTTTAATTTGCCTTGATTTTATTGAAAGTTTTGTATTCTTGAATTTTGTACAAAGGCATGGGATATTGAAAAGAAAAGAACAAGTGTGTGTCGCTTGTAATGTAGCACCGGCCCGACCCGCCGTTTTGTTAAGTCCACTGTCAAGAAAACGGTGGCAATGTACACTACTTAAAAGATACGGGGATTGCGGTGTTACAGAGATGGTATTAGAGCCTGGGCATTAGTTGTTGGGCTAAGAACAAAAAGTTTCCTTTGATACCAAAGGTGGTATTAGAGTCTAGGCTTTAGGTGCCTTGGGCTAGAAAAAGAAAGTTAAGCCTAAACATGTGTTGATTAGGCTAGAGATAGAAAGTCAAACATTAGTTGCTTGACAAGAATCAGAAAACCAAATTAGGGTTTCGCCCTGAATTGAATTGAATTTAGAATGCCCTACGTTCTATTTTTGAAATTGATGGATGTTTAAGAAAGTTTTTTCAAAAAGGAAGTATATGTTTATGACATGTTTTGTTTGGATACAAAGACTACAACTTGAGCTTATAGTGGGTAAGCTTTGTCCCGAGTAAGGCTAAACATTGAAAGGGAGGTGGGTTATCCTGCCCGAGAAAGTGCAGTTGCTAAGCAGACTTCGGTCTTGCCGCCCGATCTAGAGGTTGTCCCACCAACTTATATGAGTAATCGGAGTTGAAGAACACTCTTATTTTCTATAAAAGAAAACTAGAAGGTGGAAAATTAGGGCAAGTGTTAGCGGACCCGCAAGTATACGAGATCGCTTGTAGTAATATCCGGAAAGTCCGGGTATCGTCCTCAGGGAATACAAATGGTAATTGAATTTTCTTTAATAACAAAATT
>JAJIYU010003645.1:0-26146 GCA_030144865.1 Tinospora cordifolia
AACAAAGATGTAAGCAACTATTTTGGAAAGTAATATTCGGTTATTTCAACTAATTGACTTCAAATAAATTTTATTCAATTTGGATTGTAATTGTTAAGCTAGTCAAGTTGGTGCATTGTTTTGTTCCAAGTGATTAATTAACAAAAGGACTTTAGTAGAAGAAGTTTGTTCCAAGTGATTAAGTAACAAAAAGACTTTAGTAGAAGTCAAAAATCCACATATAGAGTGGGATAACATATATTTCTAATTTTATTTCAGTTAGTGATACATAACAGTATATAAAGACATCAACAGATACTTGCAATATTTGTTTAGTTTATGTTTTTGTGTGTGTCTATGGATGTAATATTTTTTTGATAAATTTCTAATTCAATATAATAAGTGTAAAATATGTAATGTGACAATATTATTGCTTTTGTTCATAATATGTATCTGACATAATAATTTAATACAAAAAGTGGATATACTACTACATGAGAAATTATTTTGATTGAATAAGAGTAAGTTTCATATATATATTTTTATTAATTTTTTTTTTGTTTAAGACATGTTTTAATATTATTTTCTTAATTGTGACGACATGAAGCCAATAATTTTTATAATGTGAGACCAATTTGTTGAAGGTGAAGCTTATGTTGTATTTAACTCGTTACAAAACCAACATTGATTAGGTGGCTCAAAGTTATTTTATATAATGATATATAAGTAAAATAGGTTTTATAATAGAGAAAGTTGTATCAGTTTAATGTCTATAGACTAACTATTTATTGTTATAAAACTAAAATAACTTTTTATAGAATTATAAATAGAGAATTAAGAAAAATAAAAGAAAAAAGATACATAAGAGGAAGAGAGAGTCTTGTTTATTAATAGAATTTACATAATATATTTTTTCATATAAATTGAATATTGAGAGCCTCATTTTAGAAGTTTCTTCTTAGTTGTTAATTAATCTTTAATAACTAAGATTTAATTTGTCATTTCTAAGAAAGATCAAGAGTTGTGGTTAATTTCTTCATCATTAAGTAACCCATTACATCTACATTATATTATTATTACATCATGAAATTTATAAGATAGACATCCACATTTGTTGCGTGAAATGTGAAAAAAATTTTAGTGAAGAAAAAAATACACAATTCTTTTGATGATTTAACGATACCTCGTTAAAAACTTTATCAAGAAAAATCCAATGGAAAAAAAAACTTGTTTAAGGAAAAAAAAAAAGAGTACAATATTATTGGCTCTTCCTTATGGGAATATCACTGGAGATTTTTAAGTCATCTCATACCAATTTCATAAATCAATTTCTCAAATGTTGTAGCAGGTAGTGCCTTGATGAATAAATCTTTAGGATTATTAGATAATTTTATTTATCAAATATCAAATTGCCTATTCTTTTGGAGTTCATGTGTAAAAAAAAAACGAAAAGAAAAAATTGGTGAGATATGTTTCATTATATCACATTTGATATTCTCCCTTTAATTGTGCAATGTAAGTGCATAGTATTTATGTAAGATTAAGGAGATTTCTTTATTCAAAGGTAATGGACAATTTTTTCAAATATAATGAGTCATTAATTTCAAAAAAGCATTCTCAGCTTGTCTCATGAATTGTTATTGATTTAATATAATTAGAAAATGTTATAATTAATAATTGTTTTGTAGACTTCCATGAAATGACAATGTCACCACATGTAAATAATTAATCCATTTGAGAATATATTTCATGTGAATCAAACAAATATCTAACATCCACATAACCAACTAGTTTTGATTTTAAATTGTTGAAATAAAATAAAGTTTTATCAACTGTTCTTTAGACGTATTGCAAAATGTATTTAATACCATTCAAATGTCTTTGATTGGGAGATGAACTATATTTTGTTAATAAATTCATTGAAAATTACATATAAAGTCGTGTATTATTAGTAAGGTACATAAGTACACCTATTGTACTAAGATATGATACTTTAAGATTAAGAATTTCTTCATTATCCTTTTTCGATGGAAAAAATCTTTATTTATATCAAAAGATGGTACGATCATTGGGGTACTTAATAAGTGTGCTTTATCCATGTTAAATTTTTTAGAATTTTTTGATATACCTTAATTGATGAAAGGAAATTTTATTTTCCTTGTGTTAAATTTATAAACCAAGGCAGAACTTTATCTTTTTTTAATCTTTAATTTCAAATTCCTTTTTATAAACAATCTTTTATTTTTTACACCTCTTCCATAGTTCCAATTATATTAAGTCATCAACTAGTTATTATCACAAATTCAAATTCAATTTTTTTTATGAAAATATTGGAGCAAACTGGATAATTTTTATATCTTTCTTTTAGTAAATTTTTATTTTTGACTGTTATACCAATATGCCATGATTTATGCAATTTAATCGAATAGTACTCTCGAGATTTTGAACATACTTTAGTCATTCTAAATCTTTTAGGGATTTATATATAAATTTTACTATCAAGGTTACACATTCAAGTATGTTGTAATACCATTCATTAGATGTAAATCAAAATTTTTATGGATGAACAAAGTTATATGAAATTTTTATGGCTGACAATATGTTTCATCATAATCTATGTCAGGTTTTTGTGAAAAACCTTAGGCAACAAGTCATGTTTTATATCTTATGACTTCATTTTTTTTATTTCTTTTGTGCATAAATATCCACATATACCCAACAAGTTTTACATTATCCGGTGTTTAAAAAACTACATGTCCAAAACCCTTCCATTTTGCAAGTGAGTTTAATTCATATTGAATTACATCTTTCAATTTTAACAAAAAAAAAACATTCTTCTGTAGATTTTGGTTCTTGATTATCCTTCATAATATCGAGAGCTATATTATATGCAAAACATTATTAATAATAGTTTTTAAATGATTACAACATCTTCTGGCGCTAGTAAAATTTATAAAGTTTTTCTCATTATCGATTTAAGGTATTTGAATTGCTTGAAGAGTTTCATAATAAGATAAAATTTTACTTTTTTCAATCTTATTTATTTCTTGACATTTTTTTGTTACATAGGTTTTTATCTTTTGAACCAAGTAGTCTACCACATTTTAGGCATGATTTAGATTCATTGGCTATGACAAATTATAAATCATCCTTTTTGTAGTTCAATCCTTATTGGTGTGTTTTGTAATACCTTGACCTCCAATCACCCAACTGCATTAAAGCCAAATTACAAAATTGCCTTTAGATGCAATAAATACAAGGAGATGATTGAGCATTTAACAATAAACACGGGTCAACCAAAGGTCAGGCTTGTTATACATTACTACATCATTCACATTCTAAAATTTATAAGTTGATTAAAAACCAATAGATAACATTTATAACTGAAGAGTCACATAAAGTAAATAATTATCAGAGGTTCATAACACATCAATTATTGAGATTGAGCCTATTGGCTAATATTGAACTAAATGAAATAACAAATAAATTGAAATAAATGATATTGAACCTTATGGTTGACTCAAACTAGATGAGAAATATTGCATTGAGATTCAGTAGGTTATTCAACTTAGTATCTATCTAAAAAGAGTAGAAGGAAACGAGGTGAACTTAAGGGAGCCTAGTGAATAATACCAAAAACTTTTCATGTATTATAAAAATTAAAACATCAATATGCAAATACTTCCAAAACATTAAATGATTCAAATAATTCATTATTTTAGTATTGAAATTAAGACCGAAAGAGCTATCCTTGGTACTTGTGACGACCCATGTTTTAATATACAAAATTTTCGGGTTCAATATAAGTATTGTCGGGACCCCTTCCCTAAGATGAAGGACGAACCAACCAGCACAGTATCCCAACAAATCCGCCTACAAGCCGAGTTTGCCAAGACACTGTTAAGCCTCAACATGCAACACCACATCACACACTATCAGAGTAATCATAAGGAATGCAGAAGGGATTTAACATACGAACACCAATAAGAACTTCATATTTCCAAAACGGGCCATTACAACATGTGTAGCAATGGGAGAAACTGTTCATTATATACAGGCTATCCTCACCCCTATACATAGGCCCTAAACCTCAAAAGATGACAATAGAAAGGAAAATACAAGGAAGTCCTACCAAAAAGAGTAAGGGAATGCGACTCTATGCAATGACCACTCTCTTGCCCTTATCCGCTGCTGAAGAACATGAAAAGTTAGAGTAGTGAGCCTAATTGTCCACGGCGGCACATTGAGTAATGCAGTCTAATTCAAACTTAAAATAAGTATTTCACAATTAAAACATGTGCCATGAATACATGAGCAATAGCATATGCAAGTGAATGCAACAGTAAACACAATTCAAAATCATAATACAGTCGTGCACCTCCATTAAAGACAATTTTAATAATGCTGAAAACATATAAATCCACTCAAGCGGGAGAAACCCGGCGGTTAGGTGTATAAGTGACGACCCAAACCTGGGCCCACAGAACCCCCCTCAGGGCACTCTGTGCTAGGTGGTCACTCGATGCTCTAGGGGAGCCCAATTAATAAACGAGCGAGTTGCAGACAGTTAGGCATATCGTGACAACTCGATTATGACTTATTGTCGTTGCCATCATCGTAGGCCCACAGAACCCCTCAATAGGCACTCTGTGCTAGGTGGTCACTATCAGGGTCACAACTTGCCTTAATTGCTCTACCGCATCCAATACCCTAACCCACTCCCGGACCTCGACATTCGGTGCACTTCTCATTTAAAACTCATTCAAAGGATGCAAATTCATCACAATATGTAACATCATTTTCACTATGCACAGGCTAACAAGCTCTAAGAAATGAGTTAGAAAACACTACTCACAGAGATGCTCCGCTATCGGCGCTCCTTTCGCGACTGGTCGTGCCCCGCTAGCACTGGGTCCTGCGAAATCAACACAACTTCTTATCATTAATATGAGACTTGGCTCACTCTAATTCTACATCATTGGTTAATCAATTACTTGACCTAGTCAAGAATAGTTCACGTACGTTCGTTCCCTTGCCTTAGTTACTAAGTCCATTTGATTGACCTCGGTCAATCTTGGTCAACCCTAGTCAACTTATTATTTGCTGACCTAGCTGGTCAACAGAGTCACACAGGATCAATTTTGGTCTTTATGGGGTCAATTGGGCCAAAAGGGTTAATATCCCCAATTCTCATTACGTAGTCACAAACCTTAGCCTATGACCCTATCTGCACAACCATTTTTCCAATTTTTTTGTGGGCAATCTGCTCATCGGATTTGCACCAAACTTTGCAGAACTGTTCTAAACTTCCTAAAGTTTCTCCAAAATTTTAAATTACAATTTTTGGACCTCGTTTACTAAGGTTTCTGAGCATGATAACAGAAATTGCACAGATCCCGTATCCCCTATGACAGGCAGTGACTGTTTGCCTTAGTTGACCTAGCTACCCACATCAGAATATCCTGCAATTTTGTAGGCCACTTCTAAACATGTCGAAGGGTCTCTCCACCAAATTTCGGCTCAATATATCATGGTTTGGTCAGTCAATTTTATCTCAGGAATTTCAGCCAGATTGCAGGAAATTTCTGGGTTCATGGATTCCACTATCTTCTAGTGTTCTTTTCCCTCATTCGATCACCATTCTATGGGTTGTTCCTTGTGTCTACTTACAGTTTATTGGTCATAACACATCCACTACTCACAACCACTTCGAATCAGTAGCATGCAACATAAAAAACATGTTTATTATTCCCTCAATATTCTGCTATATTCTAAAGAACACAAGGAATTTGCTATAGCACCCTACAATCATGGCATATTTGCATGAATAACAAGACGCATCCATAAGAGTTCAAGGTCAAGTCTTTATACCTTTCTAGAACCTCTACTGTGGGGTCTACAACGCCTCTGGTTCCAGCCCAAAAGGGTGCTTTGAAGTGTCCCAAATATAGCTCTTATTCTGGTCTCAACCTCTTTTTGTCGGCACTGTTGCAACAGTAAGTCACACAGTGAATACCAGAGACTCACAAGACGTATTAAACGTTCTAATATGCAATTTCTACGACTTGGACACTTTAATACACTTCATGAGAGGTAAAGTGAAGGGTTTCACCTGAGGGACGAGTCTGGATTGGTCCTGGTATGAGCCTTCCCAAGGTTGCAACAATAAGTAAGCAACCAACTTCAAGGGTCCTAAAATCATGCATAAAGCCTTATTTTTCATTCTCTAACTCTTGTAGATCAATGTACACATGAAAATGAGGGGAGTGAACCATTTTACCTTAAAAAAGGAACTGGAAATGGCCAAGGTCCAAGGCTTCAAAAGTGGTTCCAGCACACACTTTCTGGTTTTTTTGGGTTTAAGCAGTGTGGACATCCCTCTTCTTGATGATTTCTGCTTTAGATAGCTCAAAGACTGGGCGAACTAATTGTGGGAACTTTTAGGTGTTGGTACAAGCTTCAAATCAAGCTATAGTTTGCAGGATTTGGTGGAGAATTGAAGAAGTTCTAAGCTTGAAAAGTTTGCTATAGAATCCGAAAATTCTGGAGTTTGTGCTCAAGAATGTCTTTTTGTTGCATGAGGATGCTTGTTTGGTAAGGGTGTGGATGACATGTGGCATCCAGGTGGCACTTAACATCACATGCTGGATGCCCAGTTGGCAGCCTGGATTGGCCACAATGGAGGCCATGAAGTGATGGCCAAAATCATGGATTCAAATACCATGGGTTTCCATGGTTTGGTGGCTAGAAAATGCCAAAAATCCCCAAAATTCGCTGAAATTTGCCTAAAATTCGGTCAAAATCTCCAAAAAATGCACAAATGGACACACAAAAAAGGGTTGGACCTCTTAGTGGACTGGGTGCATGGGTCGGCCAGGCATGGGCTGGCCCATGTCGGGCCCTCAAGGGCGTGCGCTCGGGTCGGGCCTAGGGCCCGACCATGTTCGGCCCGTCCCGCTTTGCCCTTTTTTTCTATTTTTATTATACCATTACATATACTTATATATTTGTGTTATATATCAAAATTTCACATTTTTTTTCTAAATTGTTAAAAATTGTCTAATTCATCATTTTCCATCAAAATACCAACATTATACACCATTTCATCATTAAATTAATTTTTTTCTCCAAAATTGTATAATTTCCCCAAAAATCATATTTTTCTTCCAAAAATTTTATTTATCATTCTAAAAATCTGATAATTGCTCCAAAAATTCATAAATTAATCTATAATTTATTTTCCTCAAGAAAATACTTTTTCCTAATATTTTCATGTGTTTTCTCCTTAAAATTGCATTTTCTCAAACTATTTCTATTTTCCTTAATAATTAATCCGAAATTGAGAAAAATTGAAAAAAATTTTGTATTTTCTCATTAAAATTCCAAAAAATACATGGAGTATATAAATTTCGGATCCGTCAATCCGATGTCAAAAAATGTGGATCGTCACAAGTATTTTCGAAAATTTTAAATGAAATACATGAATTATCCTCAAATTTTCTAAATTTTATATTATTTATTGAAGAAAAATGAGAATAATGGGGGAAAATGCAAATTTGAGGAGAAAATGTGTGAGATTATAAGAAAAATGTGATTTCTTGAGAAAAATAATTTTTGAAATTAATTGTTGAATTTTTGGAATAATTAATGAAATTTTTGATAAATTATTCAATTTTTAGGATGAAATAATGGAATAAATGAGAAAATGATGTATAATTGGAGATTTTGATGAGAGAGGGTGAAATAATAATTTTTAATAATTTTAGAAAAAAATGTAAATTTTTATATATATATATATATATGCGTGTGTGTATGTATGTGATTGGCAAAAGAAAAAATAATAATAAATATAAAAACAAAAAAAAAGAGGGCATTGGGGGCCTGGGCGGCCTAGGCCCCCAATAGGCCAAAGCCCAGCTCGACTGGGTTGGTCAGCCCACGTGCCCCAAAGGGCCCAGCCCCTGTTTCCCTTAGTTTTTTTGTGCGTTTTGAGGGGATTTTAGCTCGAATTTTTAGATTTTTGGTGCATTTTCAGCCATCAAACTATGAGAACTCATGGTATTTGAATCTATAGTTTTGCCATCAAGCTCAACGTCAATTTTGGCCAATGAATGCTGTCAACTAGGCAGCCAACATGTGAGGTTGGAAGCCACCTGAATGGCCACATGTCACCCATCTTGCCATGCAAGATTCCACCTCATGTAACAAAACCATCTCTTGAGTTTGAATTCCAGATTTCCAGATCTCTAAATCCATCTTCGAATCTTAGCTTATTTTGAAGCTTATACTACCCCTCTACAAATTCTCACAAGTGGTTTGTTGGATCTTGGAGCCATCTGAAGCTGAAACCGCCAGGAAAGGGGGCTGTTCACAAGGTTTCAAACCCAGAAAACTGAAAATGGAGTGTTGATCTGAACTTTGTAGGGCTAGTTCATACCCCACCCGAGGTTTGTTTTAGACGTATGATAGCTTGTTGTAAACATTGAAAGATCTACTTTAACTTTCTTTTTGTACAAAATAGCAAATAAACTGTGGAAGTGTGTCAAAAACAGGGCCAAAGTGGACTGCTCACTAACTATTTTAACAGTTTCTATAGGAAACTAACTCTAAGGCCACATTGAAGGCAGTATTTGAAGTACTTAGAGGTGTCCGATTGGACCAAGATCGAAGAAATTTCGAACCCCACACTTGGGACTACGAAAGGGTAAAAGCCTCAAACCAAAAGCTTCTGTGGTTTAGATTTTGTATGCTTAGAAACATGCCTTGTTAGCTAGGTATAATGGACTTAGAAAAATTTTCAAAAACATTTTTACACACACCATGTTTTGGAGTAATGTTTGAGAGCAAATATGATTAGGGTTTCTTGTTGTTTTGAGTGAGACTTAATTAATCAAGATTCTAGAGTCTAAAATCTTGCAAACACAACAAGGAATGGCCTCATATTAGTGTTGGAAATTAGAGTTGATAGGTACTCAAAAACCATAGGAGATTTGATCATAGAATAATCTGTTACATGAACAGAAAAGTGGGAGATTAGTTGACTGACCAAATGACGGAAATTTGAGCTGAAATTTGGTGGAGAAGTCCTCGGATATATCAATAGTATTTGTACCAAATTTTAGAGTATTATAAAATTGGGAAGTAGGTTAGTTAATTCACTAAGTGACTTCCTATTATAGGGTATACGGCATTCTTATAGTCTCTGTTATTACACCTAGAAATCCTAGTAAATGATGTCCAAAAATCATGAATAAAATTCTGGTGAAAGCTTAGATAGAATAGATCAAATCTGAAAATTTTTACCCAAATCCAACGGTTAGATTAATAACAGGAAATTTGAAAAATTTACTGCTAGGAAGTGTAAACCCAGAAGTTCCTTGAAAATCTGAGATTAAATTAAATGAGCCAACCTCAGTGGATTGATCTGAAATTTGGTAGAAAGGTTTCTAAGTATTCCTAGATTATGCCAACCAAATTTCAAAAGAATTCTGGTATGGATAGGTGGGTTAAATTATGCAAACAGTCACTGTCTGTCACTTAAAATTCGAGAACACACAATTCTTGATATCTCGATCAAATGCACTATCAAATGAAGTCCTAAATTCGTGATTTAAAATTCAGGGGAAGACTTGAGGAGTCTAGAATAGATCTAAAAAATTTGATGCAAATTCGATGTACGGATTGCCCGTAGAAAAATTAGAAAAATTATTGTGCGGTTAGGGCCTTAAGCTAAAAATGTGGCTAAGTGTTGGGACTTGGGACTTTGAACCAATTTTGACCCAATTTGGGCACAAATTGACCACATTGACCTGAGTTGGCCTAGTTTGACTGATTGATCGAAATGGCTCGAGTCGATCGAAACTGAGTAGGGACAGTGAGATTAGATATTGGGCCACTATATGGATAGAACTGAGATTTGAGTTTGATTAATGCAGATTCGAGAGAGTACAACGGGACTAGGCCAATTGTCGACGGGACATCGGTGCGCAGGACCTGAGATGGGCAGTTCGATTTAAGTGTTTTTTGTGACTTTTATTCCTTGTATAAAACTTGTGTGAAATGACATGGTTTAAATGGTTTCACAAGATTTATATACATCTAATTCATTTGAGATATGTAAATGTACACGGGTAGTGAGACCAGAGGCTCGAGGTCCGAGCATGGGGTCAGGGTACATGATGAGATGAAACTCGAGGTCCGAGCACGGAGTTAGGGCGTATGATTAACATGCCTAGCTTCCGACTCGCTCGAGTGACGACACTTGAGGACCAAGCGTAGGGTTAGGGTATTCGAGGAGTACGCTTAGCTTATGACTCGCTCAAGTGGCCAGTACTCCTGACTTACGACTCGTTTGAGCAATGACCATAGGTTGGGTTTTGTTGAGTTAACCTAGCCTGAATGTGTTTTTAACTGGCATTGATTTAATATGTTTTCTGAAACTGTTGTTTATAACTATTTTTTTACTATGGCATGCTTTCGAATGCCATATCATCTTTATTGCTCATGCATACAGCATTGTTTTAGAATATTGGTTATGGATGACATGCTGAACTTCCTACTCACTGAGCCATGTTGATTATAAGCTCACTACTCTATCATCATTTCAAGTTCTACAACGACTGACAAAGGGAAAGGCGTAATGATCGCCTGACTACCTCACAATTATGTCTCTGTTTTTTTGATCTTTTAATTAGAGGTTGGTTATTCTGTACATATATAAAAGGGTCACTATGTATTTTGGACAAGACAATGTTTAATGAAATGCTTCTGTTTTACATGTTGCTTACTTTTGTTTTTAAGTGTTTCAATTATTCTGATATCGTCTGATTGTATGAGATTTGGAAAGGGCTTAACAGTGGTCGGGCGAACTCATCTTGGTGAGAGGGTTTGTCGGGCCACTGTGCCAGTCGGGCCGCCCTTGGCTTGGAGAAGGGGGTTCGACACTACTTCCCTTTTCTTGGTTGAAACATCCATTAGTTTAGTGTATAGTCCAAGGACACCTCTTAAAGTGATCATCAACCATTAAAGATACCTTTTCGAAAGACATCAAATATTAGGGACACTTTCAAAGCATGGTTGTTTTGCGAGTATACCCTAAACAAGAACTATGTAACAGTCATACATGAGAGTGGAACTATACCAATCTATGACCTTAACTAAGCTTACCTCAAATAGAAGAATATTCGGTGGTAGTCAAACACAAACACGCCATGCTAAGCATACTCACTAGGGGCAATACCCAAAGTGATCAAGTACGGATACGTCACACTGGTACCTATTTGGTTTCTTAATCATCTTTTGTTTAGTTGAAGGCGTATTTGTAATTGTGTACATGCACATAACATATCAATAAGTAAATCAACAACATGATTTCATTAATCTTAGCATGACATAATATATAATCTAAAACCCTAACCTTCTTCTAATTATATAATTATTCATGCATGCAAATCAACATGAAATTAAAGGCATGCTAACATGAATCTAATCACAAAATTCAACAAATATTAACTTATTCATATTAGAATTAGAGTTTCAATGATTATAACAAAAGAGAGACTTAAGAGTCATTTTTACTTGTACTCGCATTTTGGGTTTTTCGAGATTTGCAATTTGATACTTAGTCCTTCAAAGTTAACTTATCAGGTCTAGTGTTAGGCTTAACATCTCATCTCATTAACAAATATACTTAAATTTTCCTCAACCTTATTAATTCTTTATTGTTTAAGGGTATTATGATCCAATCACTACTCTTACTAAGTCAGTTATACTTAAATCACTCAGAATTCTTTACAATTTCTGTTCCAGTCTCGAAGAGTCATTGTCTAAGACTTCTTTAGCCTTTTTTATGTGAGTTTGAGGTTCCTAACATATAACCATGGCCATCATGCACCTACTGTACCAAAAACCATGGCTATGCCCTATTTTGGGGCCTTGTTTTGTCATTTCACGTGACTAACCATTTGAGACCTACTTTAACATTTAAGTTATATTCCTAAGATGATTCTAAGTCTATTTTAGGAATTCTTTACTACTAATAAGAGTATATTAAATATTCATAGAGGTAACATAAAAGTATCTCATTTTTAGGGTTTTTCCTTCCCGTTTTATGTTGTGTAAGGCCATAGGCTAGGCTTTCCATTTTTAATTACTTTCCTTCAATTCTAAACCATATCATAGGGGTTTCTGAGTATTTCAACCTCAATACAAGGGCTTTAATTTTCATTCCTAATCTTTTTAACACTATCGATACATGAAAATCTCGTTTTTGGGCATTTTCATGCCTGTTTCGCCACCAATCAAGATTATTCCTATAGGTATTTGTTTCTAACTTTTCTCACACTTTTTCTCCTCATTCCATTGTTGCTCTAAGCATGTAACATTGTTACATGGCTACTCATTTGCAATTATGCTTATATGCATTAAAACGCCCTTAAAACGCCTAATTTTGGATGTTTTAGCTATAATGCATGTGTCTTTATGTGTGGCTAATGTTTCTCATGTCTTGTGTCCACTTTAAGACATTCTTCTCCTCTTTTCTTAGATCATAATACTCTGATATATAGCTGCACACATTCAGCCCATGTGATTTGCACATAAAGTGCCCAAAATACCCTCTTTTTTAGTGTTTTCCAACCACATACTGTAAGGAATTTGTGTGTAAGGTGTTGGACAGCCACTACCTATTTCAAAATACATCTAATAAGGGCAACTTTTATGTTGGAAATCATACTTTACTTTAGCCCCTAATGGTGTCCATGCGTGTGTGTGCCGAACAATACAACATAAACTAGGGTTTGAGAGAGTATAACTTCACTTATATGTCTCCCTTTGCCTCCTCTTTGATTGTGACCCTTAAGCATTTCCTCTTCTATTTTCACACCTTCCTAACATTGAGAAGCCAATGATATATCACCAAAAAAAATATGGATTTAAAATCTAAACAAAAGACTTCGCCAAAAGGGTGTACGTAGTATAGATTTAACATAATTTTTGGTGTAGATTTGGCTTGTTGTAGCATGGCTTTGGAAAGGGTTTTTGAATGCATTTTTGATGGTTATTCAAGGGTGGTTTGATGGATCCTTTAATGAAGAAAAAATAGATTTTGCATAGTCATAGGGACATCCATGGGTGGTCTCTCTTTTGCCATAAACAAGGGTTCGAGTGAGGAGATGGCTAAGTTTGAGGGATTTTGGTGATGGTTTCTTTTAATAGATGTTTAGTTGATTTTTAAAATATTTTTAAGGGTTAAAAATGTGTTGGAAAAGTGTTTTAATGACAGCTAAAATGTGGAGATTTTGGGGGGCTTAGGGTAGTGGTTTGGTGAAGAGAAGAAGAGATGAAAAGAATGCAAGAGAATCTAGACTTTACTCACCTTGAGGGTATTCTTCTTAGATCTTCATGTGCTCCTTCTTCTTGGACGTCCTGGGGGGGTGAGACAAGATGATGGGAGAAATCTTTTGTGAATGATATGAATGAGCAAAAGAGGGGATGTGCAACATGAGATTCCTAGGGGTGGCTGGAGTTGATGAATTTTCTCAAAATCAAAGAAAGATCCATAGGATGCAAGTTCCCTATTTCAATCCTTTTTTTAGAAAATAATTTGAATAACAAATATGCCCTAATCTACCATTATAGGTTGTCAAATTATTAAGCTATTAGTTAGAAATATTTTCTATTTTATTAATGATATTGAATATTTTGGATTAGTATTATTTTTATTTTTTCATGTGGAGCAAAAATGACTGATTGAGGTTTGATTTAGAACCTCTTTATTTTAAACACATTGTTTAACTCAATTGGGCTATTGAGTCATTCTTATAAATAAAATATTTTATTAACTCAAGACCTATAAATCTTGTACGGATGGTTATTTACAAAAAAAAAAATAATTAATAATATTTATTTATTTATTCATAAATTTTGAAAATAATTGATATTTATGAAATTTGTTAATTATTTGATAATTTTTAAACTTTTTAGGGTATTACATGTTTGTAGCTAGTAAATAAGACTTGTGATCTATTGATTTACTACACGACATTTTTATTAAAAAAGACTGCGGTCACAGTATTTCTTTCACTCAAGATTAGGACTCTTTACTAGGTGTTCAACCTATGTTTTTAGGGGTATTCACATTTGGCATATGTCCGCTTTGACCGAGATCTTTGAAGATGATTCATACTACAATTTGGTGGAAGAACTTTAGGACACCCTTAGAGAAATGCACCAGGGGTTGTAGCTTACCAAATAGCTTTACAAGCGTGTGTACAAGCTCATAATGAAGGATGCGGTTGTTGCTTGTGAGGTATGGAAAGAGATCAAATTCAAATTTTAAGCAATGGATACTTTGTAGTCTACTAATTGCTGCTCGTTTTCATAACTAAATTACAATTAAACTCGGCCCAATCTTTTACTAAAAGGATTGAGGTGAATAAACAACAAAGTTCCTAATTTATATATATTGCATAAGCATAAATAACGAAATGTAACAACCTGTAATTTTTATTACATGTGAACATGACGTATATATTTATAAGCATGTATTAGACATATATATTTGCATGTCATAGTTGAAGGATATGTATACGTGATTGTACAAAGTATCACGTGAAATAGGAAAATATAACACATTAATACATCTACATATAAGGGTATATAATGTCACGTAGAAAAAAGAAATAAAAACTTATAAAGAAATTTGGAAGAAAATATATGTGTATAATCTCAATATATATATATTGACATTATGTATATATGGGTATATGTGGATTGTACATAAAGATATATATTATATTACATGGGTAATGATGGGTATAGGGTGGAAAAAAACAAACAAAAACAATGTTAACATGTGGGTGGAGGACAGTTCAACAAGTGGAAAAAAATAGATTAATAAAAAAAACCAAAATAAGGGAAGTGATAACATGAATAGGATGTTGGTGTCAGGGACTAAGTTTTAAAAGCTTTAAAAAGATAAAAGTTTTATATGATATTGTATTGCTTATATGAATATTTATATGGGTAGCTATTTTAGGCTAACAAGTACCATGAAATTGATTTTGATGAGGTCTTTATTTATTTATAAATTTTCGTGTTGAAAGGAAGACAAGTAAGATGAATCATGGATCCTAATGAGAAATTGAACCAAACACTTGAAGTCATACTTGCCTCGTAACAACAACAACAACAAGCACTACTAACAACTTTGCTAACACAAATGCAAAACAACAAACAAGTACCACAAAATGCGCAAGTAGAAGGTGAACAAAGTAGTGTGATTGTTCCTATGAGAAATAGAACAAAACAAACTAGTGTCCTATTCTGGTTTGGGTCGAGGTGGCAACACTTGCAAATCCAAATACTAAGAGAGATAAATATAAGAAGGTGATGAAAGCTTTCAAGCAAAAGGGTCCTATTGAGTTTCCTAGAGGTCTTGGGCTAAAAAATACTAAGAGATGGATGAAGAGGATAGAAACTATTTTTAATCATATGCGAGCTTCTGATGTAGAGAAGGTGAAACTTGTTATGTTCAAATTAGTTGATGAAGTAGATGATTGGTTGAGGAGAATGGTTAGTAGGGGAGATTCTATTAATTTTTTAATGTGGATTTGGTGGAAAACAGGGTTAAAGAGGCTAACTCAATAAGACCTGATCACCAACTGCAAACTCTAAAGGTCTATGTCAATTATCAAAATAACTTTTTTTAGGATCTTGGGCTTTCTTTAAATTCTGTCTAATTTGTTTAATCTTTTTTATGTGATCTATATCAACTTCTAGCCCCAACAACTGCGATTCCCCCACTTTATACCGACAAGTTGGAAATCTGTACGACCAACTATATAAAGTATAAAGCCTCATATGGTGCCATGCCAATGCTAGTTTGATAATTATTGATATAACCAAACTCACAGAAAGATAAATACTTACTCCTAGTCCTACCAAACTCCAATGTACACGATCTAAGAATATCCTCTAACATACGAATCACCCTTTTAGTCCGACTATCGGTTTATGGGTAAAATGTTGTATTGAGACAAAAATGGGTACCAAATCGATTTTGCATAACTTACCCAAAATCTTAATGTAAATTGCAGATCCCTATACGACGCAATAGACATAGACGCCCCATGCAATCTCACAATCTCTCAAATATACAATATGCTTATTTGGGTTTATCGAGTCTCTTGTGTTCGTTAGATTAAAATGTGCAGACTTAGTCAACTAGTCCACAATAACCCAAATGGCAATCTATCATGAGATTTGGATATTTTTGTAATAAAATGCATAGTAATATAATCTCATTTCTACTTTAGAATGGGTAAGGGTTGCATCTGACTATAACACCCTACCTCCTCTTTGTGGCCCAATAAATCTGGTTTGAAGGGCATAATTACCATGCTACCCTCACAGTCAATAGATTGGTGCTTAGTGTCACGTGCAAGTTTTTTTCATGGCTATCCAAGGGCAATGCATCACTTTTACTCTTTTCTTTCTTTTTTTCTATCTTTTTATTGTCTCAACTCTATGAGACTTCCTGTACCATATTAACTCATGTAGATTTCACATAAAACACTTTAAAATCTTTAAATGAAATAAATCAATATTATTACTTGTAAAATCAATTTCAATAATCAAGGGTACAAAGGAGACTAGGAATAATATGCCCAACTTAAACAAAATTTTGAATCTAGAAAATAAAACCTTCCTCACAGCCTCTGTTTTTTAATTCCCTAAATTTTTAGAAAAAAAGAGTAAGCTCAAAAGCCCAATAGATCATCCCAAATATTCGAATCATTATTTCAATCAAATAAAACATACATATCAAACACTTTTATAAATTAGGTGATTCAAACAATTGGTTGTTCACAGTTAACATTAAGATAGAAAGGAATACGCATTAATATTCCAAATCTAAGGAAAGAGGTCAAATACAGACGCTCAAACCCATTTTCAGTGAAGTGGGGTCAATCCAAACGCCCAATTCACAATTCGGGAAGTAAGGTTAATCCAAACGCCCAGTTCTAATTCAAAAAATCAAAATAATTGGCAAGTCGGGTTTGGGTTGGAACATTCACGGTAAAATCCATCACCGAGCCGGTACTTGGTTATGATCTTTATTAATCTTACTTTAGCAACAACTTACAATAATAATGGATTAAATCAGATGAATAAACATGTAAACATTATAACATGGTAATCATCATTCATAGAAATCTTAAGTATGTCAACATGTTATGATATTATGTACATTATTTATGCATCAACATCCATCAAGAGTATGTCTCTAGGCATGCATATACCATTTAAAACGTAACATGTAGATTCAAGGCGTATTCCTAGCCTAAGCAAGCACACATGCACATATCATTTGAATTAAAATAATAAGTTAAAATCTGTAAACCATCACCACCTTATAGCTTTAGTTCCTTCTTGTCCTTGTAGTGCTATTTGAAGCCTCTTTGACCGTTCAACCTTGAAGATTAAGATTTAATATATTATTTTTTTTATGATCATGGTGTTTTTAACACTCTTGAATCATATCCTAATGATTCTTATCTAATATGGTCTTCAGTTGTGCAAGAAAATCACCCTAGATGAGTCTTAATATGGTTTTGGTTCTGTATAGTGCAGTAGAGGAAAGGATTACTCAATGACTAGAACATACAATTGAAAAACAAGCAGTGCAGAAGCACTACCATGGTAGGCTATCGCAGTAACTAATGGGTTTCATAGATGCAGGGTTTCATTACTGTGGTAGTGTACCGCGGTAATCAAAGGGCTTCTCAAGCGGTAGGCTATTGCGATAATCAAAGGAAAAGTTGGAGAAATAGAGGAAAGCGAAGGCATTACCGTGGTAACCAGCATAAAAACTAGATTTCTGTGAATGTTTCTCTCCTCCTTTGCTTTCCTATGACGTTGGCATCCTAATACTTCCAATTCTAGACCATGAATCATGCATTTGAGACTAAGATAAGGGTATTATACCCTTTTTGATTTCTTAAATCCCCCGATTCCTCCAAAAGAACGCCCAGGAATTTGTTCTTACTATTGTATTGCAGAATTCTAGGTTTTCCTCGTTCCTACTACTATAGTTGCCATGTGGAGCAGCTAGGGGACAAACGAATGCTAAGAAGAAGGCTGAGAGTAAGAAGAGAAGTGATTCGCACTTGCTTGAGTGGGAAGAACGGGGTGCTCATGCTGGGTTTATATAGAGCTCAATAGGATGAGTTTAGGAAGTTCCTAGTTTTTTTCCTTGGTGGCAATCTTTCCTAAACTCTTTTCCTTGCTATTTTACTTGTTTCCTCACACAAATATTAGTAAGTGATGTTTGTAGAAGTTTCCCATGCGTTAGAAACTTCCTGTAGTTGTTTTAGAAACTTTATATAATCTTTTTGCACATGTTTTATTCGTCTCACCGTGGAAGCGAGAAGGCACTAACATAGTAACTAGAACACTATTTTCGTTGGATTTTTTGGGTAGGATTACACTACTGTGGTAGTGAATATCATTACCGTGGTAACTAGTGAGTTGGTCATTTGCAAATTTTTGTGTTTCATTTCGATTTGCCTACCCCTTCATAGATTAAGTTGTACATGTTTTGCACTCTTATTCTGATGGTTTTTTTTAGGTTTATTTTATTTGAATTATTTTATTTTTTTATTTAATTATCCAATAAAATTCTGGGGTATTACACAAAACTCCAGGTCTTTGATGCTTAACTTTTACTTGTTGGTACACACTATATATCTGCACATACCCCGTTATATCTTTCTTCATCCCATGTTACCAAAATATCCTCTTTATATCATGGTACATTTTTGTAGACCTTGGATGAATGATATATTGAGATTGATGTGCCTTTCCAAGTAATACCCCCCTTAGTTCCCTATCAATTGGTACCCATATCTTCCTTGATAATGCAACACACCATCGAAGCCCCTTTGCAAATCAACTCTATTTGCATTGTTGGCCCAAGCTTCGTACATAGTGAAATCAGGATCATGTTGCTGTAATTATCTAATTTTAAAAAATGAGAGTTTGTCAGCTGAATATGAATCTGAGCAAAAAAAATAAAAATAAAAAAAATCCACATGTCAATCTATAGAGAAATACTAATTATAGTCACTCTCTCAAAAAGTCATGATTCTTAGTCATCCGGTAAGCTACCACACCAGTCTCTACTCGTTTCCCACTAAATGCATTTGCTACAACATTGGCTTTCCTAGGATGATATTCCAAAGTGAAGTTATAGTCTTTCAGGAATTTTAACCATTTATATTGCCTCATATTTAGTTTTTTCAAGTCAAACAAATATTTCAGACTCTTATGATTTGAGTACAGTGTGAACCTTTCTCCATGCAGATAATGTCTTTGTAACTTTAATACAAAAACTATTGTTGCTAACTCTAAATCGTGCACAAGATAATTTTTCTCATGCACTTGGAGTTGTCTAGATGCATAAGTAGTCACCTAACCCTCATGCATCAACACATCTCTCAAACCTATTCGTGTTGCATCAATATATATTATTAATTCTTTTCGAGGCTGTGGAAGTACTTTATTGGAGTGGTAGTCAACTTCTTCTTTAATTTTGTGAAAACACCTTCATGCATTGAGATCTACACGAATGGTACATTATACCCTCTACAAATTTCCTATAGTTGGTCTTGGCCAATTTCCTATAGTTGAATCTCAATTACTATAGTTGGTCTTGGCCAATTTTTAATGGCCTCAATCTTAGTAGAATCAATTGAAATACCTTATACACTTTCTACATGACCTAAAATTTTACTTTACCAAGCCAAAACTCACATTTGCTAAATTTAGCATGCAATCTATGTTCTCTGAAAGTCCACAAAGTGCTATGGAGATGTTGCTCATGACCTTCGAGTCTTAGAATAAATGAGGATATTATTAATAAACACAATAATGAACTGATCTAGATATAGATTAAATATTCTTTGCATTAGATCCATACACACGGTAGAAGCATTAATTAACACCAAATGAATCACAAGAAATTCATAATGGTCATACCTTGTTCTAAAAACAGTCTTTGGTATATCTTCTTCTCGAAATCTTAACTAATGGTACCTAGATCATAAATCAATCTTAGAAAAAAATTTGGCACCATTCAACTAATCCAATAAATCATTAATGCGTGGTAAAACATACTTATTTTTTATTGTCACCTTATTCAACTGATGATAATCTATACACAACCACAAACTAATGATATTTATTCTTTACACAACCATAAACATTCTAAAAAAAATAGAATTAAAAAAATATATGAAGTAAAGTAGTAGAGATATAGTAGTAGAGACTTGATCTAGATCTACAAAATCTAGATTATAAGATTAAAGGCTAAATAATTCAAATGCTTCTATTGTTGGATTCATAATTAATCCTATGAATGCTTAGGATTGGTGGTTTTTTTTTTTTTATATCCCATAGTTTCGACCTTGGCTTGAGCCAAGGGTCCCAACCTTTAAACCATCCTATATATTGTCCTTTTCCTTCTAAATTGCATGCGATAGAAACTTATCTTATTATTCAATGAAAGTGCATGCGAAGCCTCCCTTTATGTTTTTAATTGAAGAAAGGCTTCCATCATTTGTCATGTATAGAGAAGAAAAACCTCTATTCTTGCAAAAGAGAACTCTTTCTTTCAATACTTATATGTAGTTAATGATCCTAGTGGCTGGATCTATATGTTAATTCCTAGTAGAATATTCATATTCAAACGATTCTTCATCTAATGACTATTATTTATTGAATTATTGTATTTTCATTCATCTATTCATCTTATTCTTGCTGATATTGAGAAAAGATTAATAAATATCTTCATGGATTCTTCTAATTCTTATGTGTATTAAACTATTAAAGTATCATATATCTATCAATATATATAACTTAATTTAGAACTTAATTGAATACATTTTCAATATATCATATATATGAAATATAATTTATAACTTAATTTGAAATAAAATATAAAAATATATTGAATATAATAGAACTTATTACTTTATGTACATAATATAAGTTATTAATATAAGATAAGGTATTACTTTGTTTGTTTTTACTCTTTTATTTTATTCTCTCTTGCACTAAAGTTATTTTTTAGAACTTTTAGGGCTCATTTGGTGCACAGGATGAGATATAATAATTTTGGTAGGATAGGATAGGAAGAGATAGGATGAGATATGATGAGATATGAAAATTTAAAAAAATAATTTTTTTAAAAAATAAAAGTAAAAAAATTTTTTTTTTGGGTGGGATAACTCAATCCCACCGAAAATCATGGGATTGAGTTATCCCACCAACATAGGATAAGCGATGTGGGCCCAAATAAATTTTTGTCCTATCCTATATAGCACCAAACACCGAATTAGGACAATTTTTTGTCCTATCCTATTATAATCCAATGTAACAAACAAGACCTAAGTTCATTTAAATTTGTGCGAGGATCAAGATGATTTGAAAATGTTGCATTTTAAGATATCTTCCTTGTCATTGATTTCCTTCTTTCCTTAATGTTGGGAATGTTTTTTTATCAAACTGAAAGTCAGCGAACCTTGCTATAAATACATTTCCTATTATTGATTTGAGATATTTTAATATTGAAGGAGGTTTATACTTGATATATATTCTTAGCCTTCTTTGGGGTCCTATTTTAATATGTGTCAAGATGCCACTAGTACATATATTGGATAACCAAACGTCATAAAATGGAAAATATTGGATTTGTGGCCATAAGTCAATTGTAAAGGACAATATTTATGATAATTGGTTGACCTTATGCACACAAGTGTTGCAATAAGCAAAACAACATGTCCCAAAGCTGAAATAGGGAGTTCTTTTCTCGTAGGCAATGCTTTAACTATTAATTGTATTTGTTTTACAAAAGATTTTGAAAAGCTATTTTGTGTACAAACATGAGCTACTAGATATTACAACCATGAAATTGATGTAGTATAAGAATAGAGTAATTGTTTTTCATGGAGCATTTGGAGAAGAAGGTATGTCTCCATTGGTTGAAGAATTGGTGAAATAGTTTCGAGTGCAAAGAAAAACATGAAGAAAAGTGTGATGAAGAAGTGTTTCATAGAGCATGAAGAAAAGGGGTTATCCATTCAGCGAGCAATCGCTGCAAAAAAGATTAACTCTCCAAAAACATATTTCCAATGATTTCTCTAACTTCCTCTTTTATATATAGGTAATAGATTAACTCTCTAACAGGTTATTTATAAGAGATAATATAAAAATCCTTAAAAAATATTACAATTTTTAATATTTTTATTTTTGTGCTTAAAAGTACTCTATACTAAACAACTCTTGAGTATCTCTTCTAACTTTTACACTATTTTGGTGTAACTTTAGTACCAAAAATAACTTAATCTTCAACTCTTAAAGACATCTTCTAACTTTTATGGTATTTTGGTACAACTTTAACACCAAAGTAATTCTATCTTCAACTCATTTATATCATTTTAACTCACAAAAAAAAAAAAAATAAACATTCCTTCTTCAACTTTTTTAAATATTTTTTTATTACATTCTATAAAATTTATTTTTAAACATATAAATTTATTTCACATATTTAAATGATAATACATTTAATAAATAAATATTAAATAATTAAAATTATGGCAATATTTTTATTTGGATTTTGATTTTGATTCTAATATACATGATAACACTCATACTTATATAATAAGATTCTTGTATTGATTCTCGTCTTTATTGTGGATTGTTCAAACCAAAGAAGATTGCTCAGTGTATGATTGAAGTTGTTTTCATACTTCTCATCTAAAGCTCATTTTCCTAAATCCTCATTGTGTAATATTGTATAGTTTTATTTTTGTATTATTTATAATTTTTATTTTAAATTTATGAAGAAATTAAAAAAGATAAAGAAATAGTGTGTGTCATTTATATATTAGAATGATTGATTTAATATTAATATATCATTTAAAAATTAATATTACATAAGTATAAAGTGTTTATTAAGAAATAAAAAAGCAAAAAGTAACTACGCCAATGATCCAACTCAATCCCAAAATGGCTAATTTGCTATAGATTGAACATGAACTATGAGTGTTAGAATTGTCTCAAATCATAAGTCAATTACATCAAAATCATGTGTTATATAAACATAAAGTTTTCACTATTTAGTACACTTCATCATACAATATGGGTATGGGATAAATGTTCAATACTTTAAATTTTAAAATATTATTAAGAAAAGGTGTAGAAAGAAGAAGAGAAGACAATGATTAATAACTGAATTTGTAACACCCCGCCTCCCGAGCCCCATCTTCTACGTCATCTGACATTCTAACTTTCTTTGATCAATAATCTTAGGCCGCCTGGGAGACGGGCCCGTGTTACATTTTCTCCTTCTTAGACCCAAATCCATTAGGGTTCCTGTGTACATTAGTCTATGTATAAAATGACATCATAGTAAATAAGATTCTTCATTTATTCATTCGAAAATTCTGAGTACAATGATCTATTACAGCTAAAAATAATGATTTAGCTTGAGCCTATGTGCCCTACATTGAAATAAATAAAAATTTTCAATAGATAAACCTCATCGTAAGCTGATTAATTCGCTGAGATGTGAAAAATAGGGGGGTGAGCTAAAAAGCCCAGTGAATCATTCCATCTATTTAATTCATTATTTCAACCAGACAAGCATATCAAATACTTCCAGGGATTAATTCGGTTCAAACAATATATTATTTAAATCGTAATTTAGACCGAACGAGGATAACCTCTATGCTCCAGATCGAGGGAGAGATCAATTTTGAAACTCAACCCATTTTTAGTAGGATCTTTTTTGAAACCCGTTCCATTCTGGTGTCAGTTTTGATAGCTAGTTCCAATTTTACATGGAACACAGAAAGTCCCCCATACCAGTGTGTGATTGAAATCTTATTTAATCTTATCTTTATGTGCAAGAACATAGTAAATAAATATTCAACAGTATTTAAATACTCCAACTGTATAACTTTCACATTCACAAACATTGACTACCGATTTCTGATATAGAAGATCGTACAAGACGTAATTACAAAGCATACTCTCTTGGTCATAAACAATATATTGGTGCATGATAAATAATAGCTCAAATAATAAAACATTCAGATTGACTTCCGATTTCTGATGTAGAAGATCATACAAGAGCAACTACAGAGCATACTCTCTTGGTCATGAGCAACATAATAATTGAATGACATAAATGCAAAGGACGAAAATAAAAAATCAAGCTAACAAAACAAGAAAGCATTATCTAAGTCAAAATAATAAATTAAAAGAAAGGAAAGAAACTCACCTTGAAATCGCACCTTAAATTCTTTGTAGCACTTCGTTGCTACTACATCGCAAGCTATTCAGAATAGCTTAAGAAAAAAAGAAAAGAACTAAGTTTGCCAAGAAGGAGGCAAAGAGAGAGCAAGAGAAATTTCAACTCTTGCTTTCGGATGAATGAGATGGGCAGAGTAGGGAGGTTTATATAGAGCCCCCTTTCAACTAGTGTTTCTATTTTTTCAATGTGAGACTATCATTTCCTATATATGCATACCCTCTTTCAACTAGTGTTTCTATTTTTCCAATGTGGGACTATCATTTACTATATATGCGTACTTTAACATCATACTAGATAAGATATTGCATTCATGAATGCATTTCCTTTGCACATATATTTTTCTATATATATTACTGTCATACTAAACCAAATATTATTCTCATGAATGCATCTAATTAATTCTTTATGCACATACTTTTCTATATTAATATCCTACAAAAAATATCATTTTCTTATTCAAATAGAGAAGCATATATTTACCCAACATTTCTATGTCTAATATTAATTAATGCATATACCTTTGTACTTCTATGCTAACTAATTAATTGCATATCAATGACAAATATATATACGTATATGTACTACTAAAATGTGTCTTAAACTCAAATTTCAGTTATTACGTCACTAAAATTTAAGATATTACAGAATTCCACTTAATTAAAAAAATAAAATGGACAATAAATAAGTTGTGATGACCCACACTTTTGACATCGGATTGACGGATCTGACATTTATGTACTCCATGTATTTTTTGAAATTTTAATGAGAAAATACAAAATTTTTTTCAATTCCGGATTAATTATTAAAGAAAATAAAAATAATTCAAGAAAATATAATTTTAAGGAGAAAATACATGAAAATATAAGGAAAAGGTGTTTTCTTGAGGAAAATAAATTATAGGATTGATTTATGAATTTTTGGAGCAATTATCAGATTTTTAGAATGATTAATGGAATTTTCGGATGAAAAAAATATGATTTTGGAGGAAATAATTGAATAAATGTTGAAATTGTGTATAATGTTGATATTTTGATGGAAAATGATGAATTAGACAACTTATAATTGTAGAGGACAAAAAATGCAAAATTTTGATATATAACACTTATATATATAAATATGTATATGTGTGTATAAAAAAAAAATCTTCTGGGTAGCTTCAGCGCACAGGCCGGACGGCCCGTGTGGACTGAAGTGAGTCGGGCCGCCCCGGGCCCCACCGCGCCGAACTAGGCACGGGCCGCAGGCCCACGCCAGTTCGTGGCACAAACCGTGGGCCGGCCTACCTGCTGGCCGGCCCACACGCCCAATGGGGTCCAAACCCTCCTGTTTTGTCTTTTCTGCATGAGATTTCTGATTTTCTTTCGAATTTCAGCAAATTTCTGGGGATTTTTGGTATTTTTCAGCACAAAAACCATGGGAGCATGTGGTATTTGATCCCTGGTTTTGGCCATCACTTCATGGGCTCCCTTGTGGCCAATCTAGGTTGCCAATTGGGCATCTAGCATGTGATGCTAGATGCCACCTGGATGTCACATGTCACCCATTCTTGCCATGTAAGCCTCTCCCATGCAACAAAACCCCTTCTTGAGCTCAAATCCAGAAAATTTCCAGATTTCTTTAGCTAACTTCCTTGGCTTGGATCTTCTTCAATTCTCAACCAAATCCAACAAATTATAGCTTGATTCGAAGCTTGTACCACCACCTACAAGATCCTACAAGTAGTTTGCCCAGTCCTTGAGCCGTTTGAAGCAGAAAGCACCAAGAAGAGGGTTGTCCACACTGTTCAAA
>JAJIYU010003646.1:0-26188 GCA_030144865.1 Tinospora cordifolia
TCTTTCTGCTTAACAGCATACAAAAGGGCTAACATAGGACTTCTCGGCACCCTCTGTACGTCCCCATCAATCCTGAACAACTCACCAGATGGCAACCTGATGGTAACTCTTTGTCTCTGGCAGTCAATCTGTGCCTGATACTGGGTCAACCAGTCCATCCCCAATATCACATCATAGCCGCCAAAATGCAGCATGTAAAGATCCGCTGAAATCAGCCGATCTCCAAAAGTGAGCTCACATCTACATCTCTTCTTCGAACTCACAGTATTGCCAATCGGCATGACCACCTCCAAAGATTTAATCAAAGGCCTCGTCACCAACTGTAACTTATTCACTCAATGGAAATTAAGAAATATCTTTCATTATTTTAAATGAAAGAAAAAACATATAACTTTTTCTTTTTCATCCATTAAGGACGTATTAAATTTACACTAAGAAGTGTAGACTCCCCCTTTCTTACTATATCTAATTGCAACACAAACAAACATCGTAAACATTCACCTCTCTAAGTAATTGAGTCTTGATACCAACATAACAATGATTTGTAATTCAAAATGAGCTTTAAGTTAGAATTTAAAATCAGTGTGCTACTTAGTGTGTGATGACCATTGTGCTACACGTTGTTGATGCAATGGTAAATATTATCATTATAAACCTAATGATCACGAGTTTAAATTATGTTAATAGACCCCTACAATACAAGAGAAATCAAAATAATTTGAACCCTTTATAAATTTTATAAAAATATGAACTTTGTGCACTATGTTCTTATTTTTCAAATTCTCTTCAAATGTAATAAAATATACTAATACCGAAAAGAAAACTCTTACTCCACATTCATCTTGAAAAGTTTTTCGAATAACAAGGAATAAGGATATGGTTACACAATTTAACCATCTGTTGAATGCAATTAACAAAATATTCCTCTAACTTTACCAAAAATATATAAATAATTATCTTATCGTATGGGAACTTGCTAAATGTGATCACAACCAAAATTACTTTCATTTGCAAGGATGAATGGAGTTGGGTTGGTGTTTCCTACTTCCAAGAATGTCTTGTGGGTGGCGGTAATCAAGACGTCACAGTGTGGAATAGACATCAAAAAGGCAGTGAAAGATGAATTGAACGAGGGCATTACAGAGATAATCTAGAGAGACAGAGAGAGAGACAGGCCACAGTTACGCCTTTAGGGGCCTTTAGGCAGGAGTGTAGGTTTCTCTAGTGGGGTGCAGAACCAAACATGTAGGACCCATTTCCATCAATGCCTCCACCACACACCTACCTTTGCTTTCTTGCCTCCCACCACTCTCGCTCTCTCTCTCTCCCTCGCTTCTCTTTTCTTCTATCACAAACATTCCACTAGCAATCCAACCCTTTCTTCAATTCCTTCTTCTTCTTCTTCTTCGGAACAAAACCATCTTGCGCTTCAAAGAGTTCTTCATTTTTTTTCTTTTCAAAATCCTTTATTTCTTCCTTCGTCGTCTAAAGTTAAAGTATTGCATCCATCTAAGCAGCTTTCTCCAAGAAGGGTACTTCAGTTTTCTCATCAAAATCTTTTCTTTCTTCCTTAATCTTGCAAAACTTAGCTCTTACTTCTACCTAAGCAACTTTTTTCTTCAAAGGGTACTTCTTTTGCACCTTAATCTTGCAAAAGTTGGGGTTATGGAAGGTGGTTTGGGGTTAATGGGAGGAGGAGGAGGAGGAGGAGGGGGAGGGGTTTCTTCTGGTGGCTCAGCAAATGGGTCTTCTTCAACTGTGACAAAGGCTGAAGTGGTAGAGCAAGACCACAATATGGGGTTGTCTTCTGAGGTTTCTTCATATACAACTGACCCTGCAGAGGCTGAGCTTGAGTTGGGTCTTGGGCTGAGCCTTGGTGGTGGTTCTGTGAAGGCTAATAATATTAACAGTAATAACAAGTCATTTGGGTGGGGAGAACGTGGTGCTAGGATCTTAACTGCTAAGGACTTGGTTTCTGCGTCTTTTTCTTCATCTTCTTCATCTTCTACTGATAGAGCTAAGGGGCCTTTATCTTCTGTTCCAACGTCTGGGACTAAGAGGTCTGCTGATTCTGTTGTTCAAGAAATGGGTTCCTCCAATGTTTCCAGGTAATGTGGACTTTGATGTGAACGATGGACTCTGATTCATGGGTATTTTTTGCTTATTTATTTTTGATCTTGTTTATTTTAAAATTTTCTTTTTTGGTTTTTTTTCCCTATATTCTTAGTTTATATTTTTCCAGAGTTCATTCCTGTTTTAGATGCATATTTGTTGCATATGATTGATTTAACTTTTTTTTTTCTTTCTTTTAAAGATCTTTTCTTTTGCTAGGATTTTGAGTTGTGGAATTTTCTCTCTTGCTAATTTAGGCGTTTCTTTGTGTTCACCAGGTTCTTTGCTTGTTTGCAAGAACTGGGTTTTGTTCAATGAGTTATGATTATGCTTTCTGTTGCTTATATCTGTATTTATTTATTATGATTATTATTTTTGGTTGGCAGCCAAGTTGTGGGATGGCCACCTATAAGGGCATATAGGATTAACAGCTTGGTTAACCAAGCCAAAGTTCCAAACCCTGGCGATGGTGATAAGAGTGGTAATGGCAAATATGACATGAAGAAGAATGAGAATATTCGGAGCAAAAACAAGGCTGATAATGCTATTGGGACGGGAAATAGGCGCGGTGGAAATTCCCTCTTCGTGAAGGTCAATATGGATGGAATGCCAATTGGGAGGAAGGTGGATCTTACTGCTCATTCCTGCTATGAAACCCTTGCACAAATGTTGGAGGACATGTTCAATGGACCTTCCACTGTCATAAATCCCATATGTGAGACCGCATTCCTTTCCTTTCGTTCCTTAGATTATAATTCTTAATTTCTTTTATTTGATTTACTATAATTGTTTTTTTGGTGATAAAGCTCCAATTATCTATGAATGAGAGTAGGACAGTAAGATTATTATTGTTTAGAACTGTGAATGTTGGTGTTGAAACTTAAAATAAAGAAATGCGATCGAAGGAAGGCCCCGAAAGTGGGAGACATAAAGGGGATTGTGGAATAGTTGCATAGTAAAAATATTATCTCACTCATTAGTTGCAACTAAGTAATAGATAGGAGGGAGATAAGGGTAATGTTTCAGCAATGACAAAAATGATCACATTGAGAGGCTGTTTGGTAGTGAGTAATCTTAAGCATAAGAATGAAAATGATGAGGATTTTTATGTAAAAGTTGTATGAAAATCTTTATAATTTTCATTCCTATACCTAAGGTTGTCCCCTGCCAAATAGTCCCAGAGTGTTCAAGTACTCAAATTATATGTAGAACTGATAACCATCTATTAAATGGTTGTAAACTCTGAATATTCTTCATTATAAGTAATGATAAGTTGCTGATATCAAGTGTACATTGTGTTTTCCATCTTTGTTGCTTGGCCCAAGAATTTGTTAAGCTACTTTAATCAGCCAAAGGTATGACTTGACCATGTACTTGTGATTCATTTGACTTTTTGGGAAACTTATATTCTTTATTTTCTCTACATGGCGTGTTCCATATATTTGCTTTTAATGAGTTATATGGATGCGGGTATGAACAATATTCATAAGAATTGCTATTATTGAGGTAATCAAATTGGCTGTAGCTTGGTTAATGCATAACCTAGGCATTTGGTTCTTTGTCATCAGGCTCAAGAGAGAAGGATTTTGGAATTGAAGGCAAAAAGACTTCCAAACTGTTGGATGGATCATCTGATTTTGTGCTTACATATGAAGACAAAGACGGAGATTGGATGCTTGTAGGAGATGTTCCATGGGGGTATGATTCTACTCTGTCAAATATGATATTACCTTGAATGCATCATGAGCTCATTCCATTCCTTTCAATATTACAAATACATAATGGTGCATTAGTTCTATGGGATAATTAAGTGTGCTTAATGTTTGTAAACATTGATTGGTAATAGAGGTGAGTGCTATCAGATGAACACTTTTTCCTCCTCAAATTGCCTTGGTGTCCACCAGAGAATCAGTTGTGGCTTCTTTGAAACTTCTAAAATTTGAGAGATCTTCAATTACTTATGACTGTCATACAGAGAAAAAAAAAATCTTTGATCTTATCTGTCTATTGCATATTGATCTGGTCAAGCCTTTGAAAGACTTGACTTTTCTTGCAATTCCATATTTCTTGTGGTAAGGAAATGGGAAACTTTAGCATGTCTAAAGTTGAAATTTTTAGTAGGTTAAAATGACTAAGAATATTTGATATGACATTTACAACTTGAACACATTTATTTCTCAATTCCCTAGTAATTCACGCAGTGATGAGTTGTTAACGATGTTATAAGGATGCTAGACTTCAATCTGTTACACCAGCACCTGCCCATGCAGGTTTCAAGGATGGGTTGGACTACATTCGGGTCTGTCACACACATCCTTACCTTGTGTTTCAGAAGGCTATTTCCACAGAATCCAATCTGAAAATCTCAGATTCTTGTTCAAATATCATTTGCTGTGAGATTAAGAGGTCACACACATTTTGTAACAACAAAAGATTGAATATTAATACCACAGATTACTGCATTTATCTTTGTTTCTGGTGCTATAGTATTTTACTGGTTAAATACCCTTCAATGCTTATGATACTGCATTTCTCTTTTATACTTGAATTTAGGTTGTTCCTTGATAATGTGAAGAGGCTAAGAATCATGAAGACATCAGAGGCTAATGGACTTGGTACACAGCTTAAAACTTACCTCTATTTCCCTCAATTCTTTCTTTCTTTCTTTTTTTTTTTTTTTTTTTTTTTTTTTTTTTTTTTTTTTTTTTTTTTTTTTTTTTTTTTTTTTGGGTCTAATGTCATCTTCATGCAGCGGTAAGGTTTGAAGACACTAACGAGCGGCAGCAGAAGAGGCCTATATAGAATCTTTCGCATATTCGGAGGTCTTGGTAAGACAAGTAAAACTTACAGTTTGAAGAAAAAAAAAGAAATACAGAGAAAGTGAAGAATCAAAGAATTTGCCAAGTTCGCTGTCCTCTACCTCAACTTTTTCTCCCTTTTTTGGTTGGTTACAAGTTATTAACACACATGTAGGAATTTCCATGGGCGAGGCACAGTTGGGTTGTCTCGTATCTCGGTTTTTTGCCATATCAACATGCTCTTCTTACTACCTCACAGATTGCTGCTTTTGTATACTGTAAATATGGGTGTTCTTCATTGATAGGATTTGGTTCCAGTCATGAAAAAAAGGGAAAGGATTGCACTTTTTGTATTCTTGAAAAGACTAATACTTGTGTTGGGCTGCCAATTTTTTTGTTTGTTTTGAATATTTCTTCTGTTTGAAGAAATACACATATATGTTTTGTCTGTTGTTGTTGGGAGATGTCTCAGTTTTATCTATCTTTGAGAGCACACATCTTGTTCTGGAAATTGATGAATTCAGAATCTCAGATTGAGTACATACCCTTCATTTGTTTCGTCGTCGATGAACGATTATCTAAGGGACCGTTTGGTTGATTTTCATGAAATTTTACCTAATGGGTAACTTACCCTGGAAATGAAAAACCTTTGTAAGAGATTGGCCTATCCTTGTTGAATCATTGCAAATTCAATTCTATTTCATACTATGGGTGGAATTGAATTTAATGGTTGAGATGCCCAATGAATAATTACGTTTGGTTTGTGATTGAGAAACTGTTTTTGTGTCCAATGCTAGATAGATTTTGCAAAAATGCTTTTTGGGAAAAGCACTTTTATAAGTTTTTGGTCGTCTGTTTTTCTAAAAGGTGGAATATTTTTTACTACAATTTGATTAAAAGCAAGTGTTAGCAAAACGTTTTGAAATATATTTTCTTCTAAAGTACTTTGAAAATAAAGTAAATGTGTTTGGATTGTTAAATGAAAAAAGATATATTAAACTCTTATGTTATTTTTAGAAAATAATAAGAAATCATTTTTTGATCAAGGTTTTATTTTTTTGATACTACATTTTTTATAGTAAAACACAACTTCAAGACATTAAACCAAACAGGGCCTTGTTGGCTGTCAACACACACTAAATGGAAATGGTAATGGCATCTTTGTCATAGCTTTTGGCTACCTAATTTCCACAATTGGGTTCATTCAGAAAAGCAACTTGCTTTTGCATCTTTCTCCTTTTCTGTTTCTTGTTTCTTTCAATTGGGCCGAAGTGAAAAATCTATTGATGATGTCAAAGAAAAAAAAAAAGAGAAAAAAAAAATGCAAAGAAGAAGCATCATCACCCATTAGGAAAATGTTGGGCAGCATCATTTGAGAATAAAGAGAATTCCATCTCATCTATAACTAATAATGAGACCCTTCCCAACTGTGACTTTGGATATGATCCATTACATCATTGCTGCCTGGTGACTCAACCAAAAAAAAAAAAAAAAAATTACTGTGATAAATGTTTGATCAACATGTTTTATTAATATTGTAATTATGTAGAATTTGATATGTATTATTAAATCAGAAAAATGTGATTTACTTTTGAGATATGTATTTCATTATTCAATAATTGTATATTTTGTGTTTAAAATAAAATTTATATAACATTGTTGTTAAAAGTAATATTTGATAAACACATTTTGTTGACGTTATTGCTTTTGAAAGTTGTTTGATTTTCGGGAATTATTTTTTAACGCCTAATTTATGACATTTTAACAATTCTAAAAAAATGTTTGATTAATACATTTTGTTAATATTGCTTTTGAGAGTTTTTGGATTGCTTTGAACTATTTTTTAATGTGTATTTGGCAATTCAATAATTCTCAAGGAAATGCTCCAAAGAGATTTTTTTTCCAAGAAAAATGTCAACAAAATGTGTATCATGAGTAATATTTTTATAATAAATAAGGGAATTAAATCGAATTGGAAATTAAATAAATGTAAAAATAAAAAACCAAAATATAAGCTCAAAAATTGAAAAATGTGAAATAAAAAAATAAAGGCAAAGAGTTAATTATATCTAATAACATTAAAATTTTTCGAGTGGAAATTCAAAAGAGACGTAGCTTCAATTGTTTCAAAAATTATAAAATCTTTGGCATAAAAAGAAGAGATTGATCTCTATTGTTTTAACTTGGTAGTGCTTTCTCTCTTTTAGAGCAAGGAAGGAGAGAAGAACAAATAAAAGAAAACTAACAAAACAAAAAGGGCCTCTGGTGCATGGAAACCTCCTCATACAAACTGGGATTTTCTTCAATTTTATTCTTTTTTTTATTATTTTTTTAATCTGTCATCTTAGCTGTTTTTCTTGTTTGTAGGTTCAGAGCTCAGGCTCTACCTTTGTTTTTCTTTTTCTTTTTTTGTTTGTATAGATCTGAGCAAAGGGTGTTGAATGGTTCTTTCATAATAAATTCAAAAATACCAAGTCACACTTTCCCCAAAAGTAACTACACCTCAACAAGCACTGCAGATACTCTTCAAACCCAGATTGCATGCACCTTGCACATGCTAATCTTAAGTCTTAACATGCTTATCATCAAATTTCAGTCAAAACTTTCATGTTTAACCCCTACTGATCTTGGCTACAACATCTCATCTTCAGTGGCCTCAACTTATTCATGAAAAGGAAACAACCTTGATTTCATGTTTTACATAATTTTTCTTTCTTATTTCTCACATGTGGCACAATTTTATAGTTCTACCAATGAGGCATCGGCCAAGTAGTTAGGCAGAAGTGTCAGTCGTTGAGGAAATATTTGGTATATGATAATCTTAGGTATAAAATTAACAATTATAAAGATTTTTACATAAAAATACATGAAAATCTGTACTATTTTCATTACTATTTTTAAGATTAGTCTATACCAACAGCTCCTAAGAGTTTACAAGTCTGAGCCCATAAACTTGCTCCTTTGGGATAAATTGTTGAAGTTGACATGCACACCCAAGTCTTAAAAAAAGTGACACATTTTGGAAATAAATCTGTAAAAGGTTGGAATACTACCCTTGTGTGCAAATAAAAAAAAGAAAAGAAAAAAGAGAAAAGAGAGAAGAGAGAGAGAGAGAGAGAGAGATCTGAAGGGGTTAAATTTGCACAATTGAAATACATATTTTTGCTTTGGAGCTTTTATTTGTACAAAAAGAACCAATTTTCAAGAACCCATTTACCTATGTAACACAATCAGCCTTAAAAATCCATAATATTAACACATTAATCATTAACAGTAATTCATAGGCCAAAGGGAAAAAAAGGGACCTTTCACTTTTGTGCCTAAAGAAGCCCTGTCACAGGTGATGTGCTAAAAACTGGTTTCTCTTTGTTAGCAATACTATTGCTACTACCATTGTTGTTGCTACTACTTTTCCTTCGAGGTTTTGCCTCTCCAAGCATTGTCAAAACGTCTCGCATTGAGGGTCTGTCCTTAGGGAGCTTGGCTGTACATAGAAGTGCAATTCTAAGGACTAAGATCATTTCTTCTTGAACATATTTGCATTGAGCTCCCACATTTGCATCAAGAGCTTCTTCTAATGCTCTATTGTTCCTTATTTTACCTCTAAACCATTCAACGATATTCACCGATTCGCCAAACTCAGGATCAAGCGGTTTTCTTCCTGTGAGAAGCTCCATTAGAACAACGCCATAGCTGTATATATCGCTCTTCTCGTCTACCTTTAATGTGTATCCATATTCTATCAAATGTAAAGGAAGAAGTTAACTAACAATGAAAAAAAAAAACCACCAAGTTTAAGAAACAATCAGTTGTACTAATTACCTGGAGCTATGTATCCATAGGACCCAGCAACCATGGAAAGTGTCTCATTCTTATGAATCATCATCCTTGCAAGCCCAAAATCTGCAATTCTTGCCTCTAGATTTGCATCGAGAAGAATGTTGTTAGACTTAACATCCCTGTGGATCACTGGAGGGTGGCAGTCATGGTGAAGATAGGCCAAACCCTGAGCAACTCCAACTGCAATGTTGTATCTTGAGACCCAATCTACTAATAACTTTCCAGCTTGCTTCCCGTGCAATGCCTCCGCGAGGCTACCGTTTTGCATGTACTCATACACCATCATCACGTCAGAATCGTTGTGAAGATAACCTAATAATCGGACAATGTTCCGGTGGCGAAGTCTCCCTAGGAGATTCACCTCTCCAACAAGATCATCAGTAGTGCAAGCTGCCTCGATATCTGAACGGGAAGTCCATAGTTTCTTAACTGCCACAACAGTATGCGGATGTTGCATCTCAGCCTTGTAGACTATCCCTGTTGCTCCCATTCCAATTACATTTGATTCCTTTATGCATGCTAGTATGTCGCTGCTTGAGAATCCAAGTCTCTGGAATGCTAATAGCCTCCAAGGCCACTCGCCATTCTCAATGTTAAATTGGTTTCGGAAGCAACTTCCACTGTAACCCCAATTCCTGTACAACCACCTCCCAACAAGAATCATGATTCCTAGAACAACTAGAAAAGAAATCCCAACTAGCCATCCTATGATAATGTGTTTGATATGTGCTTTCTTCCTAGATGAAATTCCAGTGAAATTGTGAGAACAAGGGGGCAAGACGCCTCCGCAAAGACCGGCATTTCCAGCGAGATCATCAGGATTTATAGACCTCAGCATGCCATTGATAGGAACTGGGCCTTCAAGCTTGTTATAAGACAGATTGAGTGTTTCTAAGGCTGGTGAACTACCAATGTTATTGGGTATGGAACCAATCAAAGAATTATTGGATAAATCGAGAATGGCTAACGTGGGCATTGTTGATATTGATCTAGGAATCTCTCCAGTGAGCTTGTTGTTCTTGAGGTTCAGGTTCACCAGCTTCTTGCATGAGGCAATGCTCGCTGGAATGCTACCAGAGAGCAAATTGCTTGAAAGATCAAGCGAGGAAAGTGAAGGGAAATCTTGAAACTGCTCTGGGATCTCTCCTATCAATTGATTGTTTGAAGCTAGGAAGTTTTGTAGATTAGGAATTGAGAGAATGGTAGAAGGAAGTGACGATTGGAAGTGATTGCGAGATAGATCGATAAAAGAAAGCGATGCTGATAATGCAATATCCTCAGGGATTTCCCCGGTGAGATTATTATTAGCTAGCTCCAATCTTTGAAGCTTCTCTAGTTTCCCAAATCCGGTAGGAATGGTTCCAGAGATCAAGTTATTTTGTAGACGAACTCGGACTAATGAAAGACAGTTTGAAAGGCCAGTAGGAATTGAACCAGAAAATGCATTGTTGAAGAGGATGAGTTTTGTGAGATTACCACTGTTGCATAAACCAGCTGGAATCTCTCCAGTCAGTGAATTTGTCGACACATCCAGCCATTGCAACTGGGAATTCTGACCCAAGTTCCTTGGCAGAGGGCCTACTAATGAATTGTTCCATAGCTCGAGAACCTCTAGTTTAGGCAACTCACCAATTTCTATAGGTATATGACCTGTCAACTTGTTGGACATCAAGTTCAGGAGTTTCAAATTCTTCAAGTCTGATATCTTCACCGGAATCTCACCGGAAAGCTGGTTCTCCGACAAGTCTAGGAAAGCTAAAGATGTGATGTCACCTAATTCTGGGGGAATCCAACCTTCAAAATTGTTGCTATACAAGTATATGGTATTCAGTTTCTTTAGCCTGCCTAATTCAGCCGGAATCTGGCCAGAGAGCTTGCTCACCGCCAAATCAAGGTATTGAAGATTAGTGAGGTTCCCAAATTCTGTTGGAATCTCCCCTTGAAACTCATTGTATCCAAGAATGATACTCTCCAAAGATGAAAGCTGCCCGAGCTCTCCCGGAATCCGGCCAGTGAGATTATTGCCTGAGAGGCCAAGAAACTTGAGATTCTTCAAATTCTTGTAAGAGGTAGGAATTGAACCCTCAAAGTAGCTCCCCCGGAAATCAAGGCTCTCGAGCAATGTTGCATTTCCCAGATCCTCAGGAAGAAAACCGGAGAAATTGTTACTTGAGGCATTGATCATAGTTAGTCCTACTGATCTTCCCAAACCAAAAGGAAAGCCACCCACGAACTCATTCTGACTAACATCTAGTTTCCTCAAGGAAGTTAGATTTGACATTGATTTCGGCAACGAGGAAGAGAACCCATTACAGGACAAGTTGAGATCTGCAAGATTGGTTAACCAGTGAATCTCGCCGGAGACTTGGCCTGTGAGATTCATGTTCGAGATGTCAAGCTTTTCAACTGCACCATTTGCATTGCACCAAACTCCAGTCCAGTTACAGTGGACCCACTCATGATGGTTAATCTTCCACCCATTAACCGGCAACTTCCAATCTCGAAGGCGATCCAATGGGTCGACAAGGCTCTTCTTTATCGAGATTAACACCGATGCTTCATCGTTCGAAGACTTCATCAACCTTGTTGAACCAGCAAAACCCAGAGAAATGCCATTAGAACTGAAGCAAGAGAAGAAGATCAACAGAACTAATGGGCCCTTGGTCATCATCTTGATATATGATCTTATTCTTAGCTATTTTCTCTGTCCCTTGGCTCAATTTCTTGCTAAATAGTTAAGTAGTGTTCTTCTGCTGCCATGTTATGTTGATTTCCAGTGATCTTCATGGCAAGAGCAAGAGAAGAATTCTAGAACTTGATGAGGAAATTGAAGTGTTATAAATATATATACATAAGAGAGATTTTGGATTGGATTATAAGTGATTAATCTAGTGAAAATTATAAGGGTCGTGTGTTCTTGGGTTCTACAACAGCTGTTCATGTGCATCTAATGACTGGAAAGCTTTGGACTTATTGAAACCTTTCCCGACACTAAACATGGCAAGAATGTGCTTTTAACTTCTCTTATTCTTCCCATCATCAGCATCATTTATTTAATTTTTCAACCTATAACTACCCATTTATATTATTATTATTATTATTTTTTTTGAATTTTATGTTTATTTAATTAGTTTCTCTCAATCTTGTAAGGGCCAGAGGTGGAGAAGTTCATAACTCCTGGTTTCCATGAAACCCACCTAGCAAGTTGTTCTTCTAATCCCCCCCATTTCATCATTTTTGTTCATGGGCACATGATCCCCCTTTGATATAAATTGGATCTCTAATTATAATATGGCTATGTATTCTTATATTTTTAACAATAAAATAATACTAATCTAATTGCTGTAATTAAATTTTTATAACTTCAGTACTAATGAATGAGTGTTATATATCTCAACACTGTGTAATTAATAATTCAATAATTTAAAGTACTTTATAACTTGCTGCATTTAAAAATTAACATTTGTTATAAAAGGGCTTTTGTTTCCCATTTTAGATCCAAAACCTCCCAAAAAAAAAAAATTCAAAACTGGCTTGATGAGATCTTATTATTAATGTCATTTTCTTTCTTTCTTTCTTTTTCTTTTCTTTCTTTCTTTTTTTTTTTAAAGATGGTTTGATAGACTAGCTAACCTAGTTGGAATACTGGATCAGAGGAAGGAACAATTTTAGGAAGAAAAATTAAAATTTATTTATTTTTACATAAATGGGAAGTTTGAATACTAAGGGATAAATATATTGGGATATATTAAGATTCATGGACCCATCTTCAAACATATATATATTTAGAGAGAAAGGGAGAGAGAGAGGGAGAGGCACATGCAATTGTACTTGAGAGAGTGTCAGGGACTACTAGATTTATTCATGAAAAAAGCACCCTACATGGGTGTTTTGGAATCCAAAGGAAGGCATAAATGATTTAGTAGATATATAGTGATATGATCAACCTCTTGCCCACTTCTCAGTATCTTCACATCTAAAAGCACAAAAAATGACAAAATATTAAAAAAAAAAATGCTAATCATCCATACCTAACAAAGACACAGTAGTATAAGGAGTGTGGATGTCAACGGCTGCCCCATTAGGCATTAACCATTAGAATTGTTGTTTTAAATTCTGTCATATGATTAGTATTGTAATTACTCATGGTGGGCATCACCAAAGTCAATCAAATTTGCCTCTTTTTTTTTTTTTCCCATTACTATAATGTCTCCATTTCATATTGCTTCTGTTTAAAATTAAAAGAATTTAAATAAGCTAGAGTTTTTTTTTTGTTCGCTTAAAAATGTGAAAGTATTACTAGTTTTTATGATCTTTATCTACGGTCTTTACATGTCTTGTTATTGTGCTCATCTTTTTTAGTTCTCATAGCAATATTTTCTATCCTTATATCAGCATTAGTTTTTAGTTTCTACAAATATAAAGGACAAAAAATTGAAATATATATCATACTAACTATTTCATACGATGTTTATGAAGGGTTTTTATGTAAACACTATCTTTTTATTGTGCTCGTCCTTTTGATTCTTCTAAAAGTTTTTGCTTTTTTTTTTTTGGGCTCTGATGTCAAGATCTTCTAACTTTATAATAATACTAAAAAAACCCTAAAAAATAAAGAACAAAAAATTGTTAATTATAAATATATAAATAACTAAAGTAACTACAAGTTCAAAATGAGACCCTCATTGTTCAATTAGTAATTTTGGATTTAAGCTACAAATAAGCTCACCCTAAAAAGGTACATTTAATTGCAAAGCCATAGTATTGATTAAAGGTATGATGGGATATTTGAACCACTTCACACACATATGTTATTTAGTAATAATATTGAAAAAATTCTTGTTGTGGAACTTATACAATATGAGACCCTAAATCATGAATTACAATCATCAAAAAAAAAAAAAAAAGAAAAAAACAAAGAATCTTCCCATGTTATAAAGCAACATCTCAATTAATACAAACAAAAATATTAAAAAAAAATGTATATTTCTTCATAAGTAGGCCCTTTCCAACTTGTTAATTAATTAATATTAATTTAGCAAACAAAAAGTACAGATAAGTGGCAGTTGTGTGATGCAATCCCATCATCAATCATGCATGCAGATGTTGTTGCTCCTCACAAACTCTCTCTAAAAGCATCTCCTATTGTTTTTTCATGTGCCCACATGTGACTCTCTGCATCTCAGTATCAGGTACATATACACATAGACATTCATATACCTTAATGAAGGTGGAAGCCATGTGAAGAAGTAGCTTCTTATGCTATAATTTAATACATACTCAGTAACAATGAGCAGAGAAACTACTATTAAAATATTAATACCTCATTACTACTGTTTTCTAATTAATTATTTCTTTTTCCAACTTGAGTGAGCCAAGCTTACCTGCCACCACATGCTCTGATGCTCACTGCCACCATTTCTTGCTCTCAACCTGATCATGATCTTCCTCAGCAAATTAATTTGGGGGGATGATCAGATGGTTGTAGATCACTGAGTTTTGTACATCTGTCAGTTATAGAGGTCTTGGGTTCAAATAATTGGGTCCCATGTAACTATAAATATATATATATATATATATATATATATATGATTTCATATTGGACTTCAATTGTAAGGTCCATTCATGTCTGAAAGTTGTCTAAGACAGTTAAAAAGGATAATAAATACACAAGCAATTTATGTCTCATTATTGAATTGATTAGTTAAATCGTTGTATTTTACAAGTTATTTTCTTGCAATTCATTAAGATACAATATGTTTTTTAGATTAAAAAAATGTTTTAGAGTTATTTGGCAACTACTTTTAGATCAAACTGCAGACAAATTATAAATAAATAAAAAAAATATATATATATATATATATATTAGTGAAGGCTATTAGGTAAGATTAGCATTTTTGAAAAATATTTTTCTTGGTAGGCACTTGTCATGAAAAATTTGCTAAAACTATAACAAATGGCGTCCCAACCCGATACCTTTATTATGTTTAAAACAATAATTCCTGTTTTGTGGGTTCCTATTTCACCCTGTGGCATTTCCTATGTTAGATACAATGGTTCATGTTTGTTGGTTCTTATTCCACTGTCTCTTTTGTTATATCATCATAAGCTGGACAATTAGGGCAAAAGAAGGAACCTATTAATATGAACATCAATGTATGGATCAACAATAGGGTTAGGGGTAGAAACAAATAAAAAGTGAGAGGCACTCGAAAGTATTACGAGCATGCTCACTAGTAATGAAAATAGATGATTATGAGATCATATTGGGTATGGACTAGCTAACACTATTAAATAGCCAAATGATTGCTTGAAAAGCAAGAATACCTAACATTACCAAACAATAAGGGATGGAGTTGTATAGGCACTTGAAAGAGATGGAGCAAGTGAGATTTATCAATAAAAGAGCATCTCCTTGACGATTGTAGTACTGTTCATTGATGAAAGTGTTGTCTTGCCGAGGCATTGCTTTCATTATAGAAAAGCTTAATGATATCAAGAATAGCTACTACTATGCCTAGGGTTAATAACTTATTTCATAAAAAAATAGGATGTCAAAGTTTTTTCCAAGATTGATTTTTGACTTAGGCATCATCAGTGTTTTCGCAGCGTTGCCTTATGCATTTTAGGGAGAAAATGCATAGGTGCAATGCTACAAAGAGTAAAGAGGATGAAAAGTTACATGAACATTAGAAAGTTCAAAAGGGTCTGTTTATTTATTTAATTTTTTTTTCTAGAAAAAGTTTTAAAGGCCAACAACAATCCTCAGTCCTCTAACAATAAACATTTGCTATCTAACAATTTTTTTTTGGTTTAATGCAAGGAAAAATATTAAACCTTTTGAATAGTGTGTAGTGTTAGGTGAATTAATATTTTATGGTAATGATTTTAATTAATATAAAGTGTTTGATCGTTTTAAGAAATTCTAACATTTATTATATGATATGGTTTGATGGGTAATTTGGTGTAAGAACTGTTCAAGGACTTGTAAATAATTAAATAATTAATTATCTAAAATTTTAAAAAATATTTATGGCATCATAAACATAGAAAATCACCTAGAGATTGTGATGGTGCCTTGAAAACCCTAATTGAATACTATCAACTTAGGTGAAACAGTCAAATCAAAATTGAATCGCAAATCGTTAATAATAAGATTTAAACTAAATCATAAATTTTAAGAATTTCTTTTAATTTTTTAAATGCCATATCTGAACAAGCTTACTACTCTATATCCATATTATGACATTAATTATTCATATTATGATAAACCTCCTATTTTTATAAATAGAAATAGAAGGGTTAAGAGGAAGAAGATTTTTTTTTCTAATTCTTCTTTTTCACCTTTATAGGGATTAGAAAAAGATTAGATTGAGTATAGTTTTTTTCTTCTTTTAAAAAAAAAACATTATCCTTATATAAAGAAAGCATTTTCGGATTTTGTTTTTAAAAAGCAAATTTTAAATTCACATTTGATATGTCAATAATAGGAATTATAAATTAAAATTTTTTTTCATAAAAAAAGATGCATATTAATTTACAGATGCTTTTTATTTTTTATTTTTTCGTATTGGCCTTAAGTTTAACTGCTTATTAAAAAAATAAAAAAAAAGTTAGAATTAGGTGTGTGTACTCACCAACTAAAACAGATCAGAAGAACTATCCAAAGGTCATACTTGAAAAACAAAGACAGGCAGCTGTAAGTGAAGCTGATGAATACCAGTTTTGGTTGAAAGTAGTATTAGGACAACTTCAAGGTCATTCGGTCTCAGAAAAGGAATACAAGTTGGCAGAAAGTAGAAGCTGTTTTGAATTACAAATAACTAACCAACATCACTCAACTTTGAAGCTTTCTTAGGTTGAATTTGCTGTTACTACCAACTCTTCAAACATTTCTAAAACTTCACTTACTCACCAACCTTACCTGAAAAAGTTATCCTTTTTTAAGTTCTTTTCTTCAAGAACTAAGTGATATTTGGGTTTTACTCACACTAATCCATTGAAGTACATAGCAACTTGAGCTTCTAATGCTCCTAGTGGCCAAGGCGAGAATTGCACTCGGTGTTATGCTTGACTAATGCACTTGGGTCCTTTGGGACAGTTTTTCAAAAGGTGTTTGTCCTACCATAGGAGGAGTCAAAACTTGCTAAATCAACTATAAACAGCTCAGAAGCCTAGGAATCATAACTCGAGTTGGCTTCAAAAAATTATCGCTTCATTGAGTGTGGTCTTCTCTTTAAATATTTGGCTCTGTTATCACTATGAAGAATGAATTGAGATTCTTTTTTCAACCACAATAGCCTCAAAAACTTGTACACTTAAAATCTAAAGCATTGTCAAAGACTTTGGATTATAATTCCTAAGGACAATAACTTTGATTCGCCATGTAAAGTAAATGTACGTGGGCGTAAAGGCCTTCAACTGCAAGTCATATCCCTTAGAATGTGTTCTCAAACTCAACGCCAGAGAGATGACATCTAATATTGATGCCTATGACTTGGAAGTCATGGACGAATAAAGAATTTTTTGACTAGCAAATCTCATTACCGGCTAGAAAAGAAGCTTTTCTTGCAGGGCAAGGATCTTAAAGATTCATGTTTCACCTCTATAGTTTGTATACCTTCCTAGCATCAAATGGGCATAAAGATCACAATGCGTAGAACATTGTTTACCCACAAACTAATAGCCAGCGTAAATGATATGTTGCATCGGGCCTTACATTTTAGACTTCAAGAAGGACTGGCTGAGTACTTGTATTTTGCTAAGTTTTATAGACCTTGTAGATCACCAATTTGTTGGATGGATATGGCTAGATGCCACTGTTAGGCTTGAACCCAATCCATGAAACTACTAACCAAATAGTACAAGTCCTTGCAAGTAGACCAAAGCAAATATAAGAGCTTTGCTAATAAGAGAAGACACCCTTTAATTATGATTTAAGGTTAAATAAACACCTAATTAAGTTTTCCAAAAAGCTACTATCCTATGTTTGCTTGCCTTCCTCCTATTCTCAAGATGCTAAATCTAATTTTTGTATATGCCTAGCAACGAGAACAAGAATTATCTTCTTGTGGGTCATCTTCTCCCTGGGAGATGACCCTCTCAGTTACCTTCCCCCTAGGATCTCGCGCGAGGAGTTAGGGTTTTAGCGCATTCGATTTTGCGTGGTGAAAGTTCCTTTTGTGCTTTCTCAAAAACTCACTCTTTTTAAGGGTTCACACATTTGATAACAAATTAAAAAAATGGTATTAGTTGGGAACTTTGAAAAGGTAATAAAATAATTGATTAATCTTTATTTAAGGATGTTCAATCTTTATTTTTACCCAAAGTCTCATCAAACACCATTTTCTTCATAGAAACAAGAAATGTAGCTAAATTCAAAGGGTATACAATCTACATATTCTGAATTATCTGAATTGCATTCAAAATTCAAAATTATAGATAACAGAACCCAATGGTTCACACTTCAAGAATTCACCATTTCTTTTCATCAGAAAACCAAGTTACACACACAAAAATAAAAATAATAAAAATAAAAATAAAAATAATAATATTTTTCGTTTAAAACACAGTTTTAAATTTAATTAAAATATGAATACTTGTTCAGTACTGTGGCCACATTTCTAGGTCCATCTATGATGGGTTTCAACCTCGGCACAGGATCATCAAGAACACAGACCAGAAGTATTCCGCGGTGACTCAATGCGTAAAAGTTGCCTCTATAGAATATAACATCTTGAATGGGATTAAACCCGAAGGTGTCTACTCTGACCCATGAAGCATACCCTGGTTTACAGAAAGCTAAGTTCCTAAACTCAAAGTAAATTGCTAGAATTACACAAGACGACGATGAAGAAGAAGAAGAAGGAGGAGATGATACAATCTTGTGAATCTATCGATTGTTGGGGAAGTTGATTCTTTTGAACTTGCGTGGCGTGTCTTTTCTATGCAATTTTTTAGTCTTGTGCAGAGGAATAGTTTTAGTAGTAGTACTGTGGCGTTGATGCTCCAAAGTGGGTTGTGGAGGGAGTTTGATCTCAGCCATGGAAATTGGGTTCAAGAGGGAAATGCCCAAATTGCTATCGACAACCATGACCCAACCTTCTGATGACCCAACACAGCATGTTCTTGCTTCATTCGCCTTCGTCCCCAGATACACCGGATAACCAAGCCCGTTTGTGAAATTGCATAACATGCGTGTTCGGACGTTTGGCTTAGAAATTGTTAGCAGAAGCATTGGAAGGCGATGATGATCTGGTCGAATCCCCTCCATCTCTATCACTTAGAAGATGAGATATCTCATCCTTCTTCGTCTTCTTCTTCTCTTTTTTCTTTTTTTTTTTTTTTTTTTTTTTTTTTGCTTTTGCTGTTCTTCTTTTAGAATGATTTGAGTTGGGAATACACGGGCGGGGTGTATATAGATTTCAGATTGCTTAAAATCAAAATGTATCGAAGTGGGAAACGGAAAGTTTCTGTTTCCGTCGTAATGAGGTATAATTACTTTCTCTTGTATGGGGCCATTGGATGATTGCCACGTAGCACACTATAAAAAATAAAGAAAATGTTGTAGAAATTAATTTGTTTTTTTTATCTATTAATTTCCTCTGTTTTCCGGTTCCCAATAACAAAATATTAAATTACATAAAAAATTATAAAAATAAAAATAAAAAAATACCCTATTGGAAGTACAATATAACATTTGATATGGAATATTGAATATAAAAATATATGCAAATAAATATAAACTATAATATTTTTAATTATATAATATTTACCTTGAAAAAATAAAAATATTAATTAATTTTTTTTAAAGCAAAGAATAAATTATCTAATAAGAAGCAAACCAACACTCAATAGAAACAACAGGAGATGTCTAATTTCCTATTTAAACTTTATTCTTTTTTAAAGTTTAATTGGAGGAATCATATCAAACTAATCCAAGAGGCACATGGGCATCTCTTACATGAGGAAATACTGAAGTGGTCACACCATGTTGTCTTCATTTTTTTTTTAAATCTTTATAAAATGAGATAGCATAAATAATATAAATATAAAAAATATAAATAGCTTTAGGAATTTGTAATTGGATTGAAAAAAAAAAAATAGTTGTTTCCAAAATAGTATAAATGTTACTTATTTTAATGAAAAGAATTGAAGATGCCTAAGTGAGCCCAAATAACAAAATCTGTGAAATAGTATTAGAGAAAGCTCATTATTTCAAATGAGATGAAATTCTTTCATTAGAAAACCTTGTAGAAGGCAACTTGATGGTAAAATAATAAGAAGAGAAATTTAGGTTACTAACTTTTCTATTCTCCAAAATAGCTCAGACTTCATTTCCCAACTTATTTTATAAACTATAATTTACAAAATTGTTCATATTTTTACACTAGTGCCAAAAATTGAAGAGATTATGAGTAACATAGAACGTTACAAAAAGCTAGAAAATATGTTATGAGTAAAAAATGTATGTAGATTCATATTAATTAACGTATTTATAACATAAAATAATGTGATACATAAACATCTACATTTATTAAAATATTTATAATAAGAATATATATCTACTTGTATATTTGTATTAGTAGTAAACTTACATTATAAGCATTATTTTTTAACATAAATGAATATAACAAAAATAAAACTAAAGGACTAGAAAAAAACTAATAAGATGATGCATATAGGTGTGTTCATAGCGGAGTTCATCATCCATGACTGAGCTAACGGTCAAAGATATTCAAATTCAAAATAAGATTGAAGACGTTTGACCCTTTGAACAAAAAGTTGCAAGTGAATATTGACAAGACTGAATGATGCCCATATAACCTAACAAGCTACATATATTTTGTATTTTTTTTTAAAATTTCACAGTGATTAAAAGATAATATAAATAATATAAATATACAATTTTTATGGTGTTAAAAATAATATAAATAAATTTCAAAAAATGAGTTATTATTTAGTTATGTATATAGAGAAGAATTCCATGGGTGGGATCCCAATTTTAATTTTTGCACATATCTTTAATTATTTATATTCAAAACCCACCAACATAAGAAATAAAATTTTATGAAACATATCCAAACAGAGACTATATTTTTTCCCTAATTACCTTAACAATTGAACCTAAAAGAAAATAATTATACTCATAAACATTACCAAAAGTTTATAGACCTCTCCAAAGCTCAGGCACCGGCGACGCCAACGCCCATCAGGGCCTTCTTCAATTCCTCGCTCACATCCGCTTCTGTCATTTTTCCGTCGAACCCAACTCCCGAGTCCGACGACTTGTCACGGCCATTCTTCATCTCTGACTCCCGAGACTTGCCGGAGTCGCTCTTTCTGCCGGCCGAGCTAAGCTTCCCGACACCCATCTCCGACCGGAGATCCTCGACAACTCTCCTCAGCCTATAATTCTCGCTCTGGAGACTCTCCAGCTCCCGCTTTACAGACGAACAAAACCTCGCTACATCATTATCACCTCCTTCGTTTGACTGTGGGGCACTCTTTGTTGTATCTTTTTCTTTTGATGGACGATCTTCGGGCACATGCTCGATCGATATTTTGTTCATCACTAGGATCGGAATGTTCCGAAACGCCGTCAGAGCCATCGAATTACTTCTCATTCCCGAGAATGGGTTCTCAAGTTTCGCCGGCAACCTAAGACCCCACCGGAATCCGACCACCGCTCGGCTTCTCACTGGCAAAACTGTCCTCGCGCTGATTTCAATTCCGTTAACTAATCCGTTAATGGCTCCAACGGCGCTTTTGTCCGTCAAGAATCCGTTAGCTTTCCTCTTCCCAGACAACACGCCATTCTCCACCGACGACTCAGCGCCCTCAACTTCACCGTCCACATCCCCATCCGAATCAACGTTCGAGTAAGATTTGATCCCGGGAGTGAACACCACAAGCTTCTCCGACGACTTCTTCTCCGACGGCGAAGCAATCAACTTCTTAACCCTAAAATCGCCTATCTGGGGTCTGAAATGAACGAAGAATCTCGGATTCCCGAGGCCACCGCCGCCCCCGCCGACGAGATTGAACTCCGCGCTCATTGACATAGGAGCGGAGATCGGCGAGCCAAACTGTCCGATTCCGGTCTTGACTGTAAGAGTGAAAGGGTTCCATGAATCATTGGGTCTGTACGTGATCTTGAAGCAAGGGCCGGAATCGAAGAATGTTGCGAGGCTTAACGAGAGTTCCTTGGAGTCGCCGGCGGCGACTCCCGATTGGAAGGGGAATCCGAGGATACTGAGAGGGATTTTTGCGCGGAGAAGGGGCTTCTGATGATCTTCTCGGAACTTGAGTGAAGCCTTCATGTTGGGCAGAGAAACCCTAGAAAACAACAACAGAAAATTACGGACGAAACCCTAATTCGCCATCGATGAGCGACTTGTTGCTTGTTAACGGAGTTGCTTCGATTCTTGTTACCCGAAGTAGAATCAGAATCAGTGGAGTAGAATTGAAGGGTTTGAACGATCGAAATGTGTATAAATAGTTTGAGAAATTTAAAAAAAAAAAAAGGAAAGAAAAAGGTACAGATGGAGCAGAGATTCCGCTGGGCTACTAGCTGTCTTTTGGGGCTCAGTTTTCACGGCGTGGATTGCAATGTTAGAGTTTGGTAATTTTTTTTCCAAATTTCACCTTGGAGTTTTTGACGTATTACCAGTTTGTCATATTCTGGTTTATATGTAACTAGATCTGAGTTGAAGCTCAGTTATATATGTAATTAGATGCTATAAAAAGGGTATTTCCGGTAAATCTGGTTTATTTAGGATGGATTGAGACTGTGATTTTCAAAATTTAGCTGTTAGAATGGCATTCTTTTTTTGTCATACTTGGCGCGCACTTGAAAGTAGCCAAATGTTCGGATGTTTCTACACTGGCCACGTGGCAAACCTTGGCAACCGGAGTTTGGTAGCGCTAACGGACACCATGTTACAGAGTAGGATCGATCAAGATAGCTCTTTGGTTGAACGGCTATGATTTCATCAATCTGATTAAATATCGTGAAATTCACTTTGGTGGGTACACCACAAATAGTATGGTTTATTACCTCAATAATACTTTTTTTTTTGAGAAAATAATAATAATAATAGTAGTGTCTTGTCTATGATGGAATAAGCAAATTTGAATTCAAAATAATAAAATTAAATTTAATACACATGACCATTACAAATATATAATTACATTAAAGTCAAATGCTTAGGTGGGCAAGGCTCCTTCCTCTTCCCTCCCCAATTCAAATTATATTTTTATATTTACAATTTTCTAATCAAATTCAAATTTTTGTTATTTTAAAAAATAAGTCAACATTTAGGTTTTTTTCTTTCTTATAATAAAAGTAGAAATAAGAACTGTAATACTCAATTTGCAATTTTTTTTCTCAGGTTTTTACTTTTATGTTATTTACAGTTGTAGTTATATTTTTATTTTACTAAACCTACTTAATCTTAAATCAATTTAAAAGATAATAATTCAATTTAAAAAATGTTTCTTAATAATTATTCAAAAAATGGTCATTTTTTTCCAATGTCGAATGCACTTTGATGTTGGAAAATAATGCTCTCTACTTTATTTCTCAGAACTTGTATTTATTAATTGATAATACAATGAATGTTATAAATGGGGGTTGGAAAAGTTCAAACCCAACTCAAACCAATCTATGGTTAAACCTAACTCAACTCAAACAGTTCGGGTTCAGTTTGGGTTGGGTCGGCTTATCGGGTTGGCTCTAATTCAATATTTTTTATTATATTTTAATGTTTTCGTTACAAAAGAATTATTAAATTAAAATTTTTTTGTATATTTATTTTTAATTATATTTTATAGTTAACTCATTATACATACAAAAATAATATTATTTTTGAAATTTTCTTATTACTTTGATTTATATAAATTTAACATTAGTAAAACTTAATGATGTCATCTTTCAAATTGAAATTCTTCTAGTATGAAATAGATGATTTTATAGAAAGAAAAAATAATTATTATTAGTTTTTGAAAATAATAGATGGTATTTATATAGAAAGATGATTTGATATAACATAAATAATTATATCAATTTAAATAATTACTTATCAGTTTATCATTTATATATGATAAAAATATTTCAAAAACTTATTTCATTTATTTTTAAAAGCATTTATAATTAAAAAAGAAGAATAAGTAAGGTTGGGTTGGGTTGGTTTCGTTCGGGTTTTTAAGTATTCAACCCGCAACCCAACCCAAACCCTTCGGATTAAGCATTTTAAAACCTAACCCAACCCAAATAACTAATGCGAACCGAACCACCAACCCAAAATGTTCGGGTTGGGCGGGTTGGTCGGGCTGATGAACACCCCTAGTTATAAAGATGCATTTATAGGCACCGCTTCTAACTAACAAAGACTTCTAAACTACTAAATGATCTTAATTTGAGATTAACTCAAATTACCTAGTTCAACTCTATTCTAACTCCTAATTACAATACTATTCTAATAAAACTAATTGGACTCAAACTAAAATTTTAGCAGATAATCTAGATTATACTTCCATTAGCCCCCATAAGCTAGATTATCTAAATTATATTAATTTTTTTTTACCATAATTCAGATTTTGCACACACCCAAAGCATTTTTCAGCTTAAAAAATGTATTGATCTTAATAGGCTTATTAAACAAATCTGTGACTTGATCTTTAGACTTGCAATAAGTTAATTCAATCTCTTTTTGCTGCACCTAATCACGTAAAAAATGATATCGTATATCAATATGTTTACTCTGGCAATGAGTTATTGAATTCTTTGCAAAATCAATTACTCATACATTATCAACATATAAATTGATGTAGGTCCATCAATAAACATGTGAATCTGGTGCAAAAGATTTTTCAACCAAATAGCCTGTCAAGCACTGGAGGCAGTAGCAATATCTACAGCTTCGCATGTAGATAGTGCAACAATAGACTACTTTTTGGAAGACCATGAAAAAGCAGTAGAACTATAATAAAATGCATATCCAGATGTAATTTTTCTATCATCATGATTGCCACCCCAGTTACTATCAAAATATCCAAGAAGATTAGAATTAGTGGCACTAGAATAGAACAATCTATAATCAAATGTACCCTTAATGTAACGTATAATGCGTTTAGCTGCAGCAAGATGAGATTGATTGGGCGATTCCATGAATCGACTAAACAATTCAACTTCAAATAAAATATCTGGTTGTGTGTAAGTCAAGTATTGCAAACTCCGAATGATTCTTTTAAAGTGTGTAGGATCAATTGGAGCTTTATTATTATTTTTTGGGTAACCTGGTACCTACTCCAACGAGTGTGGAAGAAGGGTCGCAATCAGACATATTAAACTTCTTTAAAATATCGAAGGCATATCTGTGCTGACTAATGAAAATGTCATCGTCATGCTGATCTACCTCAATGCCAAAAAAATGACATAACGCCAATATCAATCATCTCAACTTCTTCCATTATAGCCCATTTAAACTCTTGAATCATTGTGACATCATTGTTAGTAAAAAACCAAGTCATAAACATAGAGGCAAACAATTAGCATGGTACCAGTAGATGCATCAATCTTCATATATAATGCATGTTTAAAACCACACATTTGGAGACCTTAAGCATAAAAAACTAATCAATTCTTTTGTTTCATGCCTGAAAAGCTTGCTTTAATCCATACAAAGTTTTCTTCAACTTGTACACTTTGTCTTCAAACCCTTTTTTCACATATCTTGCTAGCTGCTTCATACAAACTTCTTCATTTAAATAGCCATTGAGGAAAGTAGACTTCACATCTATCTGATAGATCTTCTAATGCTTATGAACAACTATAGCAATCAATAATCCCATAGTGTCGTGACCCCTTCTCATGTGACGTCACGACCGGCACAGAATTCTCAAACATGTCAGAACCCTAGCATGTCAGAAAACCCTGTAAGCCTTCCCAACCAAATACCAATTTCCTTAAAATTTTTGACAGCGTCTCCTCTAAAAATATAACATGTCACCAATTCAAATCACCTGATAGTCACAATCAATTTACACAAAAACATATATTTCTTCATCCAGATAACCGTACATCCACAAAATCTAAAATTTGTTCTAATGGTACATTCAGATAATAACACACTCATATACATCTCCCAAAATAATAATCTGACTAATTATTATAATTTTCACATGCTATTAACTTCAAAAGAACCTAATCATAATTTTACATCATCTTCCCTTTCCCCTTTCTGTCAGAACCTGGAGAAAATAATGGAGATAGGGTGAGTAAACAACAAGCTTAGTGAATAATCTGACTTATGGTATTATATAGTCATCGTATGTATAAAACATGCAAGGTAAAACGAATTCCAAATCACTTTCAGAATGAAATAAACATACATACATGCATAATGTAACATGCATTCAATTTCAATAATGTGCAA
>JAJIYU010003647.1:0-26133 GCA_030144865.1 Tinospora cordifolia
CTAAACCATACCCTCAAATCTTTAGAAAAAAAAAAGAAACACATTTGGTAAAATATTATTGAGATTGGCAAACAAATGGATAGATAGAAAATCACGAGGTCTAAGGGCTAGTGGGTGGAATGGTCATTTAATCACTAATTGTTGGGTTGAGGGATCTACAGACCCATCCAATCGTAAAGATGGGAATGAGAAGAAGTAGAAGTAAATGGGGCGGGGGGAAGAAAAAAAAAAGCAAGGGATCGGAGGAGAGCATCATCAATACTAACTAAAAGCCAATGGGTGCCATCTGCTTTTCATAGGGAAAGATGTCATCGCCTTCTTTCTCCTTTTCCACGCCTATCTTAAATGCTGAGCTAATCACTCAGCTACAAATCATCAACATTAATAGTTCCAACTTTTCTTTTCTTTTTTTTTTATTTTTTTATTTATGTGTGAGGTGGTGGTGGAGAAAGAGGTGGTGGTGATGGTGTACTACTTAGTCAGGTCGGCTGGTCTTTGTTCAAAGTTGAAAACACAGAAAAAAACATTCAAGTGTTGGAGAGCATTGAAAGAGTTTGAAAGAGTGGTATCAACATTATCGCTTGTAGCTAGTGTGCGTTGCTGTGTGGAGTGGAAGAAAAAGAAAATAAACAAAAAACAAAAACAACTCCAAAAACCACTACTAAAGGTAACGGGTCAATTATGTCCTCCCTTAAATTAATTTACCCTTAAAATTAATTAATTAATTAATTATTATAATTAATTGTTTTTAGATATTATTATAATACTCATAATCACTGAATGAACGGTATATAATAATTAATCTAATAGTTCTGAATGTTGTATACAACTATAGCAGTTAATTTAGCATAATATTTTTAAAACATTAATTATTTCTTTTTAAATAATTAAAGTAAAATTTAGCTAATTTGCACACACTAATTAAGAGATGTACCATTAAACTCTAGACAAATATGTATATATATATACTCTAAGAATGTTTTTTTTCTCTAAATTTTAGTTTCTCACAATAAATTAATTAACTAATTAGAGGATAATTAATTAGCAGTGGTTATAATTAATTATAGACATATTTGTTCTAGAGGGAAATGATTAAAGCTCCCGATGTTTTGTTTATATTTTTTGAAATGTCTGTGTAAAAGAAAATATGAATGGCATCAGGTGAAAGGGAAACGTAATAAATGTTGGGATCTTAAGAAGAAGTAGCTTAATTAAGGGGAGACATGATGAGAGGATGAGATGGAGAGAAAAGAGTGCTAATAATTATATTATTCAAGATTCTAATCAAGCCACAGCCCTGACATTACGTCTGCACTTTCCCACCTAACCATTTACACCATGGGCTATCTTGTGAGAAGTAAGGCTAAAAGGGATTAATAAGTACCAAACATCAAAGGGTCATAAGATAGTATAGTGTATATATATATAGAAAACAAAAGCATTGATGCATACAATTGTAATGTGAGAGGTTGCGTTATCTGTAGAGAGGGACATGTGCTATTGCTGGATAAAAGGAATATGTTCAAAGCTTGTGATTGAACCATACACATTTCTCTCACACACACTTTTATTTATTTTCTTTATGCAAACTTGGGAAGCCACCAAAGGACGGTAATCCAAAATAACTTTATAAATCTTTCCTTTGGCCTCCAATTCCTTTCCCTTTTTTTTTGTCAGCTATGTATTGAGTTGTTTTATTTAATTTTTCTTTTGGTGCAATGTCCTTTGAGTCTACCGCATTTTACCTTTGATTCACGCCACAAACACCATGATTCCATGCTTCATCTCTCTCTCTCTCTCTCTCTCTCTCTCTCTCTCTCTCTCTCTCTCTCCCTCTTTATCTTTCTCTCTCTATAGTTGTATCTCACTCTTGTACAGCCCAGTGAGTGGTGCCCTCACATGTGCCATGCCACTCTTACACGCCAAACTTGTCAAGCCTTTCCTTCAGCTCTTAGCTAGCTAGCTAGCTTCCTAGACTTTGATAAGGTGGACGTGAGGACTACCATCCTAAATAAAACCTGGCTTGTGGGTCCCTGTATTTGATGATCTGATGGTCAGGATGAGTGGAGTATTTTATTGTTTGGGGGGAGAATCTTAATTTGGTGAGCCAATAATAATCAATATTATTCAATTATATGCAATTAATTAATAAAAGTGGTCGGGAGAATTAAGAGTAAGGTGTTGAGATAGAGGTAATAAATTTGCTTGTAAAAAATAAGGTAAAGAGTGTAAATGTTGGGTGGCATTGATGTTAACGAGGTAGAGTACTCCTCGAAGTTAGCTTTACCAAGTTGCCCTTAAAAAGATAGAAGGTTCCGCCTCTCATGGACATGGACATGAGCATGGTGAATAGGTATGTGGGCGGTCCCCCATACGAGAGAATTGAAGGTGGGAGAAAGAGAGGAGAGGAAAGTGTTGGAAGTCTGTCCTTCTCTTTCTTTCTGCACCACCCAAGAAGATCAGTTGAACTGTCACAGCCACCATGTCTTCTAGGGTGGGTTCGCTCCTCTGATCTCCCTCTCTTTCTCTACCCCTCTCTGTATAAAATATACATCAAAAACCTACTGCGGCTTTTCCTAAAATTACCTATCTTGATAAGCTAAAAAGCAAATTTAATTAAAATAAAGTTAAGATATTAAACATATTTCGGTAAAAAAAAAAAGTCAATAGATATATTGTAGTTGATATTTTAATCTTCGTGTCCCAAAAAATACTCTACCTCAACAGCGATCATTTTCTTACTTCTTTCTTTCTTTTTTTGTTATTCCACAAAAAGCTAATCCAAACCATTTTCTTACTACTTTAACAAAAAGGAGCTATTTCATTTATTTCTAAAAATATTTAGCACACACACGATTTCCATTTCTAGCTACAATCATCATCTTGTTAATTATTCATTTTTTTTTAATGAAGTTTCTAATTTATGTTCATTATATTCTTTAATTCACGTACAATGCGTACACCAATGAACTAATAATAGATCAACTTCACCTCAATAATCTAAGAGCAGTTATTTCCACAGACCACCTTAAATATATGTTTTCAGTACTTGAATGGGGGTGAGCACGGTGAGAGAGAGGTAGAGTTAGTAATGAGAATGACATGGCTTGGGTGAACAAAAAGGCTATGCATGTGGGTATAACCCAACCTCTAATGAGCTTATGCAGGTTAACTCGTACCCAACAACGACATGGATACGTGGAAGGATGCTTCTACCTTAAAACTGATGAATGGAAAGAGATACCAATCTTGGAAGATCAACTAGAACTGTTATATATATATATATATATATATTCATAATATCTACTTTTGTATTTTATATTTATAGTTTTCATTTATATGCTTAAGAATTTATTTATTAATTTATACTCATTATAAGTTCATTAATCAATAATATCAATCAAATCAATGCTTTTATCATGGTATCAAAATGAGCTTGGATAGTTTCTCTCTCTTAGCTTTTTGGTGTTTGGCTTGCCAATGACCAATTGAAACCATTGCCTGCAATAGAACAATGAAGATCTAAATAACATATGCTACAATGCTGCTCTATTTTGCTGTCGTGGTTGCAACTTCTGTTGACACCCCCTTGCTGTTGTGTCCCTCTCACCATTTTTTCTCTTTCATAATCATTGTCTGATACAGATCTACCTTTGTTTTGTTTTCTTGTTATGATCTATCATGCACCGTTATTAAGTTTATTCTTCAAGTCGTTGTCATGTTGCCTTTCTTTTTGTTTGATATGATATTCGCAACTGTTTTATACCATTTGTGGTTGTTCTATGCCACTCAAACTGTTCTATGCCATTTGTAACTTGTTCTATGTCAGTCTTCGGTGTTTTATGCCATTTGTAGGTTGTTTTAAGCCATTTGTAGGCTGTTCTATGTCATTAGTGGCTATTCTATGCCATTTGTAAGTTGTTCTAAGTCATTTGTGATTGTTCAATGCAATTTGTAGGTTGTTCTAAGTTATTCATGACTGTTCTATGCCACTTGTTACTATTCTATGCTATTTGCATGTTATTGCTCATGCATACAATATAAATAAGATATTATAATCCGCCATATATTCATAATATCTATTACCATGTTCTATATTTCCATGTTTATAGTTTTTATTTATATGATTAGGAGTTTATCTATTGATGCTCATTTTAAGTTCATCAATCAATAATAACAATCAATTCGATTCTTTCATCAAATTGGAATACAAAATTGTCCAACTGTTGCTAGGATATGAAGATATATTCCTAGTTGCATGCAACATGATGGGTAGCTCAATAGTCGTGACTGCCCATGATCTTAATTGTGACCTAAAGTAACACCTATGAAACAAATAAGAGGAACTTTGAGCACAAAGAAACACAAACATCAAGAGAAGAAGTTGAGAACCTTGTACAAGCTCATTGATACATTAGTGAGGTATTTGCCAAAACTAGTTTACTAATGATGAGCTAATGGTGAAAACCCCAAGACAAATGGAGGAAATGCATAGATGTTACGCAATAGAACAAAGCGTGTTTAAAGGATCACTTTTCTCTTTCATAGATTGACCAACTTGTTGATGCTCCTAAACGGCGTGGGCTGCTAAACTTCATGGATGCCTATCTAGGTACAATCAGGTCATGATACCAAAGGGATGAGAAGAAGACCTTATTCATCACCAACCAAGGTCTTTACTACTATAAGGCGATGCCCTTCAATTAATCAAAACAATGTGAGCCAGATACTAATGCTTGATAAATTGGATAATCAAAGACAAGATCAAATTCAAGTGAGTAACATGTTGGTGAAGAGCATGAAGTCATAAGCTCATGCAGTGACATTCGAGATGTCTTCAACACCATCAGAACGTACAGCATGAGGGCATCTTTAATGGTCTATACCATTCAACAATTTGATATCTTTAATAATCAATATCAGTTGTATATATAGTTATAGACTAAATCAGTTCATAGTACCAAGCAAAGGAAGAGCTCATGTACGTAGACCTATCTTTACTTGGTGCAAGAGTTGTTTACAAAGTTTGAAGAGCACCATGTCACTCAAATCCTTAGGAAGAAAAGTCTCTCCTAGATGCCCTATTAAAGCTTGCCTCAAAATTAGAAATGAGCTTATGGTGTTGTAGGTCCACTTAGTAAAATTATCAATGAAGACAATTAGGTGGCTTAGGTCATCCAAGCTGAGCTTAGCTCTTATAGGATCAAACCCAGTGTGATGTATCTAAAGATTGGCAAGCTCCCATAAAGTAAGGTGCTCACGAGGATGATTTAAAGGCAGCTTAACGTATCTCCCCAGCCCATCCTCAAGCTAATGGGAAGGTGGAGGTGGTCAACTTAAAGACAAAGGATCAAGGTGAAAAAAAAGGCCTAATTGCGGATAGCATGTACTCCCACAAGTGTTGTGGACCTATTGAAACACATCAAGGTTTACATCAAAGAAAATGCCATTCTAACTAGCTTTTAAGATGAAGAGGTGTCATTCCTATTGAGGTAGGAACCTAAGACTAATAACTTCCTTCTTTAAAATGAAAAAGAAATTCCAAAGAGTTAAAACCTGAGTTAGACTTATTGCTGAAGGAATGGAGACGAGAATCTCATGTTGGATTGACCATGTAAGAGAAGAAGACCACTAAGTACAACAACTCCAAGGTCCAACCTCAAAGCTAGCTTTAAGATATGAGACCTTCTGCATGATACGAAAGAATATGCTTAACACTAGAGAAACAGAAGCTGGAGCATTTGGTCCAATTGGAAAAGAACCGTATTGAGTGGTGGCAGTATAAAGAAGTGATCAGGTCTAAGTTAGAAGAGAAAAATCTAAAAGCCTTAGAACGCATGCATGGTAAAACAGTTGCTGAGGGTGGTGTGGAAACATTTGTGGATGCATGGGTCACACATTAGTGGGACATATATGATGAGTAATTTAATGGGTAACAACGCATGGAAAGGAAAGTGCATGTGAAGTACTTAATGGCTTCGGTGCAAGTAAAACTACCAGTCCACATGCCCAAAGATGCTGATATAACTTAATGACAAGCATTCATGTTAATCTAATCATGTTTTCTCTCTTGTCCGTCCTTTTAGATTTGTCATGATGAGGGGTCTGGATGTCTGCAATGTGTTTGCTCCTCTCCATGCATAGCATATATATGTATATATATGTATGTATGTATGTATATATGTATGTATATCAACATCACATTCTTTAATTGTGGCTCATATATGTGTCATACCCTTCATTCATGTACGGCTTTTAGTAATCATTTTATAATAAGTTAGCAAATTTGCAAGACTTGGCTTTCTACTAATTTCCACCAAACTTCCAAAGTCAAAACATCATCACTTAAAAAATATATATATCTAAACAAGAAAAAAAAACTTAATTATTTTCTTGAAGCCAAGTTGTGGTGGTTGATCAGAGACGGAGACTAAGATGGAGAGGGAGGAATCTTGAACGTGGAATTTAATGAGGGGTGGGACATAATCCATTAACATGATTAATTTAGGAGATCCATGGATCCCAAGGCGCAGTACAACTAGTGTTTGGAAGCTAAAACAAGCTATGTACTGTGATGGTCATGGACGACCTTGAGCAGATTCATCCAAGAACTGACCAATATGGTAGATGTAAGTCTCCTTTTTCAGATGCTTACCCCAAATAAATAAATAAATAAACAAATGTATTATAAACACTTCATTGCTGAACAATTCTCTAGGGAACCTGTCAAGGAAATATTCATAAGAAGATTGTTATTGAAGTCTACAGGGAGGAGGTCCTGGATAACGTAACACCATGCACTCCCTCGCACAGTATGTATAAAAATGATTTTCTGGCAAATTAAAATTGCTTGTTTACGAATAATCTCTGAAACTTTGAATGTAAAATTCTTAAAGGTAGTATTATTTATTGTATATATATATATATATATATATATATGGAAAGGCATTTTTTTTGCAAGCATGTAACCTTTCAGACCAAAAAAATAGTTAACATATTGTAATAGTCTGAAAAAAAATATAAATAAATAAATAGATAAATAAAATAATAAATAAATCAATCAATTTAATGGTTCGAAGAGTCATTTGAGAAAAGAAAAGACATTTACATGAAAATAATAATGTATATACACACATAACAACAACAACAAGAAGAACAAGAAGAAGAACAACAACAACAACAACAATAGTAATAATAATAAAATTAACTAATTAATTAAAATTACTATCTAAAGTTCATCAACTAGTAAAGGATTTAATAAAATCAATTTTGGTACACACCATATAAAATAAACATAAGAAACCATATAGAAAAGTGTATAATGTATGTTGTAATTACATTCAAAAAGGGACTCCTAAATGTACCCAAATCACAAAAATCGGTGCTTTAGAATTCAAATCCCACGCCCCATATAATTATTGGTTGATTAGGAAAGATTGAATCAAACTCTACTTAAAGATAACTACAAAAGCCCTACTTATCCTCACTCACTTATCTAAACAAACCCTAATTGTAGTTCAAATCTAAAGTGGCAATTTCTATTTTTTTTTCTACCCATGTAGTCGACTCCCCCTCTCTCTTATTAATTCTAGTCATTCCACAATCCAAATCAAAGAATCCCAAGTGTGTCAACTACTTATTCCAACTCCTTATCCAAAGAAATCACGACTTCTCTTAAGATGGCACCTCTCCTACCCCTTTTACGTTAGAAGACCGACTCCCCTCTCTGCTCCTAGTCGATTTCTTTCCTTCCTTGCAAGTTCTAGTCGTTCCAAGCCCTACACCATACCTTATTCTTATTATTTTCTATTTTTTTTCTCTTTTCCTTCTAGGCGTTGATTTTGTATTCTCCCCTCTTGCTGGACGTCTCTTTGTTCCACCATTGAAGAACATCACAAAAGGTTGATAGTAAACACATTAAGCCATAACGATCCATTCTACTAGGCAATACCCTACACTATCTTACTACCTTTTGTCTTTTCTTTTCTTCTTTTTTCCACCCCTTGATGTGATCATTCTTTCCTATCATAAATTTTTGAAACATTTTCCTAATTCCATCATTAGAACAAAAACTTAAATTAGTTAGAATAAGAACAAATAACTCTCGTTTGGAGCACATAGCATCAACAATACGTTTTGGGCAACAGTATTCCTTTCTAATAGTCTTTCTTTTAATTCCAGCAATCAATCTAATGCTCTAGAGGACTATAAGGTTACATAAATAGGAAAAGTTGAAGGAAATCAAGTTTACATGGAGGAAATGATCAAATATGCATGCATGTTCATGAAACTAGTGACTATGCATGATACATGTAGAGATTAGTGACACATATGGTAAAGTGATGTTAATAATGTATTATTTGATGAAAAAACGAGCAAGTGAGGTTGCTGGAAAATTATGAATATAGATGCACAAAATTCTAATTTTTAGGACATAATGATAAAACATACAAACAAGACATGTATGCATAATGTAACTAGGGTATATGCATGTATGAGTAGTGACTATGCACTCAAAGTTGAGTACAGTTGCATGTGAGGTGATGTTTCTATATATCTAGATGATAAAAATCAGTAAGTTTGGTTGTTGGAAATTAATGATCTGAGCTGTTCATGATGTTAATAATAGGGTATCATGAAATGACAGATAAATAAAGTATATGTGCATGAAATAATTAGACTATGGGCATGTTTAAGAGATCATTGAGCATGATCACTAATAGGGTGTTGTTTGATGCATGTATGAGTCAAAAACCAGTAAGGTAGCTTGTTAGAAATTGATGGTTAAACATGCCTAAGAGGCTAGAAATGGATGTAAGACTTTAATATACATCAAATCTTAAGAATATGCGTATAAGTCATGAAATGACTATGATTTCATGCACATGATGCATGCTAGTCATGACTTAATATTTAATAGCTTCAGAGGATTTTAAAAAGGTTCTAAAAGTAATTAGATATGAGTGTTTATAAGTAAAAAAAGGGTAAGTCAAGTCCAATTACCGAACAAGAGGAACCGTGCGTACTGAATGCATTGAAAAGGTGAATGATGCATTGTTTGTCATGTTTGTTAAGAAATTAGTAAATTTATGGTTTAAAAATATTATATGATGTTCAATTGCTAAAAGTAATTACTTTAAATATTTTAGATTGAGAAGTCATGACATTTGAGTTGACAGTATACGAAGAACAAGAGCTGAGGAAGTGCACTGACAGGTGGAAATAACGATCATGCTCTTTTGTATTATTTTAGTTTTAAATATGAAATATAATTGTATGCTTATTTGATTGAAGACCTAGGAGCATGTTAGGGCATGATTATGTTATAATTGTGATTGATTGATTTCATGTATGTATGATATGATGACTAATATGTTTTATGTGTTGAATAACATGTGTTATAATCATGTGCATATTGAACTCATGTCTTCACAATATTTTCTTTTTATTTTATTTTTGTTGTGTGTGGAAACTATGAGACATTGAGCATGCTAGAAACTTGATCTTGTTAAACACTCAAAGATCACTGTAATCAAGAACTAAATCACGTACCAACTCAGTGAGTGACAATTGATCATTGTGGGTGTTCTCAACTTAGTAAATTGATAATATATTTGAAATAGAACATTAGGTTGGACCCTAATTCTCGGACATTGAATAATGAGAACACCGAGGATGGTCCTTTTGGTTTGAACATTAGCTTAAAAATAATTAAATTGCTCGAAACGCTTAATATTTAATAAGTGTTTGCATATTCTGTGTTTTGACTTTAATAATGCTTGAGATGTATTGTGTATGATCTACGGAGTTCTTTGAGCTCACCCCACTTCTTATTTTTTAGGTAACCAGTAAGAGAAAGCTCGCGTCGATGATACACTAATGAGTTGTTTAATAGTAGTATACCTCACTGACGAGGTTATTTCTAAATTAAGAGTTGTTTCTTATTTTAGTAGGGTATGAGTCTAGATCATGGTCGACTATTTTATTTAGTGAATTATTATTTGGAATTCAGCTATGGGGCCAAATGTTAGTTTGATAATTATTGGGTTAAGTTAAACAAATATGTTATTCCATGTTTTTAGTTATAAATCTATTTATTAATCATTTATTTACTCATATGATTTTATGACTTAGTGGGACCAGGAGATTTATTATTGATGTGTGTAATAAGTGATATCCCGATTTCGACGATGTCATGTGACAAAAATGAATATGTATGTATATGCATTTCTAAGTATGAGATCAATGTAGTAATTGTGAATGTTTCGGGAACCAGGATGTCATACATATTGTTTGGAGAACATTTATTAACTATTTAATTCTACATATATATATATATATATATATATATATATATATATTGAAATTAAATACCAAAGCCTACGAAGCCAAATTGCCCTTGTCTTTGATTTATTTTACATAATTATATAGAAAAAGTTACACAAAATAATATTTTCTTCAAAATTTAATTGAATTTTAAAATCTTTCTTAACGATGATATTTTAAGTAATATTTACAAAAGTACCGAGTTTTCATTAATTGAATCGCATAATCAATGAGATGTTGTGATTCTTTTTTTCTTTTTCAAACTTGGGTTGCATTTGGCAACTTGGTATTCCTCACTGGCGTTCGATGTTGCTAAACCACAATTGTAGCCTAGGTGTCCTGTACAACTTTTTAAGAACTGCCCATTAATTGTACTTCTGCTGTGACGACTCGTATTTTCGAATATGTATTTTTCTAAATTTTTTTATGGAAATACATGAATTTTCTCTAATTTTTGTGATTTAATTAGAGAAAATAGGATTAATTGAGAAATATCATTTTTGGGATGGAATGATATTTATTATCGAGTTTGGGTTAATTATATGAATTTTAGAAATGAATAAGAAATTTTTGGCAATTAATTGATTTTTTTTCTTTTGGATGAAAATGATAAATTCCGGGTAGAAAATGGAAATTTTGGAAAAAAAATTTATGAGTTGAAACTTAGTGAATAACTAAAAAGATTCTTGGAAATTGAGTGGCAAATGATGAATGAAAAAGAAAAGAAAAGAAAAGAAAAATTTACATATATATATATATATATATTATAACAAAAAAAAGATAATTGGCCTGACTTGGGCCAAGGCGCACGACCCTTGGCCTAGTCAGGTGGCCTACACACACGCACAAGTCAAACGACCCATGCGAGCCGAATTTGGTGCCTGGGCCAACCCATGCCCAGCTAACCCGGGCACCAACCTAGCAGCCCCCCTTTTCTCTCCTTTCTTCTTCTTCTTCCTCATTTCCAGTCGGGATTTTCTAGGTTTTTGGGGCAGAAAACCAGACTTTGCCCTTGGTTTTGGTCGCTGGTTTTGCCCACTGGCACGCCAACCGACAATCAATGCAAGCCACCATTTGGCCACATGGCAACGTTTCAGGTGTGCACGGACCCCTCAAATTAGCCACAAAACTTGAATCTTGATTTTTGCATTTTTTTGGCTTGCACCCCACCAACTTCAAACACCCATATCTCCTCCATTTCAACTCAAAGATCAATGTTCTTATAGTCATTGGCAAGGTCTCAGTACCAACTTCAAGAAGGTGCTACCCATTGATCAAAAACCCTGGCTGTTTGAAGTAAAAACAACCTCGAAAGCTGGCTGTTAGCGACTGTAGAAACCCAGAAAGCTAGAAAGTTGTGTTGTCCAATTTTTACAAGACTTCTAGGTCATTCGAAGTCCAATCTTAAAGTATTATAGCTCATTTTAAAGCTTGTAATGTCTACTTTAACTTTTATTTTTTGAGGAACACAAATTGACCCCTCGAAACATGTCAAAAATAATGTCAAAGTGGGCTAGTTGCTCACTGTTTCAACAGTCCAGCAGAAACTCAATCTTAGAAGCGACTTTGAAACCCTGTTTAAAGTAGCTAGGGACGTCTATTGGGGCCAAGATTTGGCAAGATTAGACCTTATATTTGAGGCTAAAAGAAGTATAAATCTCGAACTCTAAGGCTTTGTATTGGTGATTTTACAAGCATACAAAGATGTCCTGTTGTCTGTGACTCATGATACTTAGAAATTTTTTTGAAAAATCGGTTATAAGTTTATGTTTTGAGCTTGCTGCCACGAATTTTAAAAAATACTTAACCATGTCCAGTGGACCTGTTTTTTGGTGGGTGTGTTCCTTAGACAATTGGTAATAGTGAGAAAAATATTTGTCTCGAATCGATAAGTCTATGTGGGTCAATCGGACACATTGTTGATTGCGTATTACATGCAGTCCGGGAAACATAATTTCCTAATATCCCCATTAGAAAATGAATCAAATGAGGTCCAAAAATTAAAAACTAAAATTTTGGGAAGTATTAAATACGTGTAGACAAAATCTTAAAAGTTTTGTGCCAATCCAATATATAGATTGACCATAGAAAAATCGAAAAATTTGTTGTGCAAATAGGACAAAAAGGGCCAAAATTTGGGTACTTGATATCCTAAATGAAAACTAGGCCAAATGGAGTCTAAAAATCTCAAATTAAAATTATAGTGAATTTTTTGGAGTATGGGTCATATTTGAATGATTTTGCGCAAACTTGACATACGTAGTGATTGCAGGAAAATTGAAAATTTTACTGCGCAAATAGAATGAAAAATCTAAAATTTTAGTACCTGATATCTCTATTAGAAAATGTATCAAATAAGGTCCACAAATTGAAAACTAAAATTTTGGGGTATATTTTAGGGGTGTAGATCATATCTGGAAAGTTGTACGCAAATCCAATGTACAGATTGTTTGCAAAAAAATCGACAAATTTGTTGCGCAGATAAGACCTAATTAGGAAATTGACTGAGTATGAAAAAATTGGGGGAATTTTGACCAAATAGGTTCACCTTGACCCAAATTGACCAACGTTAACTAATTTTGACTAACTTGACCAAGTTTGACCAGTTGACCAGGTTTTATCAAGTCGAATTCGGGTTGACTTAGACCAATTAGGGATAGTAAGACTGAAATTAAGTTGTGTTTCACTGAGAACTAAAATTGAGTTTAACATAACACAAATTTGAGTATATTTCACAAGACTGGGCCGAGTGTCGAGGGGACATCGGTACGCTGGACTCAAGGTGAGAAGTTTGATTTAGATATTTACTTTAATTGTATTCCTTGTATGAAATGTGATTAAAAATGACATTGGTTGGATGATGTCATGTGATTGAACTACGTTGATTGATTTTGAACATATGTAGTTGTACACTCGTAATGAGACCATAGGCTCAAGGTCCGAGCACGGGGTCAGGGTATACGACATGATTGGATTAAACTCGAGGGTTGAGCGTGGAGGTTAAGGCATATGATCAATGCGCCTAGCCCCAAACCCGCTCCAGTACGACACTTGAGGCCGAGCATCGAGGTTAGGGTATTTGATGAATACACTTAGATCATGACCCGCTTGAGTAGCCGGTACACTTGACTCATAACCTACTTGAGCAACGACCATAGGGTTGGATTTAAATGATTTGAACCTTAGTCCTGATATAATTTTGAGCTGCAAGCATTTAAATTTGTTTTCTTTAGCTGTTGTACTATTTATAAATATTTTACTATATGATTTACTATTCAACATTGCTTTGCCATTATTGTTCATGCATACATGCACTGTTTTTGGAATACGAGTTATTATAACATGCTAGTTTTACTACTCACTAAGTCACGTTGCACATTAAACTCACTACTCTGCTAACATTTCAGGTTCCTTAGCAGCTGACAAGGGAAAAGGCGTATTGATAGCCTAATCCCCTGGGTGATCTTGTATTTCTTTTGGTCTTATTAGAGGTCGGTCACTTTTTGTATGTCAGTAATTTTAAATAGTTATACTATACTTTTGGAATATGACAATATGTATTATTTTGTTTACCCTTGCACGTTAATAAATGAATCTTTATGTTACTCTGATGTGTGTGGATGTTGAGGATTTGGTAACGCATAACAGTGACTGGGCGAACTTGACTCGATGAGTGAGTTCGTTGAGCCATCGTGTCTGTCAGGCCACCCTTTGGCCTAGGGAAGGGATCTCGATAGACTTGGTATCAGAACCCAAGGTTTTTAAAAATTTAAGAAACACCGATAAATAAAGGGCTTGGGTGACATCAGAGTAATTGCGGAAGTAAACGAAACCCCTAACCTAAAGGAAAAATGGGGAAACTATCAATAATAGAACAAAGTTTTGAACATAATGTTTATTACCAAATGTTTAGGTTTGGTCTATTGTGAATAAAGGAATAACCAGGAACCCAATTTGAAATGAAGATAACAGATGCCGCCCAGGCGGGGTAGAGCATCATCTAGGCGAGGTAAACCACCTCTCAGGCCTAGAGAGCCGACGCTACTTCCACCACCTCTGATTCAGCCTAAGTAGGACCCCATACAGAGGCTCGAGGCTATGATTAGGACATCTAACAAGGCTATGCAGGCCTAGACGACCTTATTGACAGATAGACTTGATAAACTGGGGGCTGAAAGACAGAGGGATGAGCCATCCACGTCGGCAGGACCTTCTATTCCAGTTGCACCTGTGGCGACAGTTGCTCTAGCTATTGCGTCGCCATCAGCTATGCCACCTGTAATACCCGAAATTCGAGTTAAAAAATACTGTTAAAAAATATGGTACTGTTCACAATACACATTGTTCATAAATATGATACTGTAGCGCCCTATAGCGTACTATTTTGTTGGCAGTTATTGTAGCACACTGTAGCACTGTTCATTCGAGACAAAAATATTTTTGGTGCACTGTAGCGCACTGTTCACTATTGTTCATTTTTGTCATTTTGTGCCAAAAAATCTATATAAACCTCCCCCTCCCCTTATTCTGAAAATTCATTCTCGCAAGAAAGAAATAATTTCTTTGCTTACTCTCTTTTCTTTTCTCATTCATTGACTATTCTAGACAACAAAATATATAGTAGAAAGGGAAAAACCCTAGTTTCTGCATATCAGTAGTAAAGGTCTACTTCTATTCACCTTTTTTGGAGCACCCAGAGGGCTCTACAAATCAAAGCAGGTATAATAACTCTGTTTAAGTCTCTATTTAAGATTGGAGATGTCTTTATGACCGTTATCCATTTTAGTATGTATTACTGTTCATGTATACGTCGCCTGCTGTTCACAAGTACGACACTAATCATAGGGTACTGTTTACTATTATTATTTAGTACTGATCACAGTCATTGTTCACAGATACGTACTGTTCATATATACAGTACTATACATAGGTATTGTTCATGAACGGTTGTTAAATCATATTTTCATAACGTAGATCCTAAAGATTGATAGTTGAAGACTCGAAATAAGTTAGAATAACAACGCAAGGGTTCAAGAGAGTCTACAATTAAGGTGGAAGTAATTACCTTACTCCCTAGTATTATTTGAATTTTAATCCTGAATATGTGATGATTACATTATTTGAATGCCTAGAAGCATGCTAGGATGTTATTTAAATGATTTGTGAATGACATGAATATATGAATGCCAGATTAACATAAGTTATATGTCCATGTTCGGTGTTTACATGCTTTTATACTTCTATGAAATGATTGTTGTCGTATTTATATTTTAGGAAATGATCAACATGATTACGTTGTTGTACAATGATGCTTTATACATAATGAAATGTTTGTCGATACATAAGCAAAAATAAATTTAGAGTTGAACCACGTATAGTCGCAATGGCTCATGGGGGATCACTGTGGGTGTTCTTGTGATAAGGAATGATGCGTTTGCACCTAGTTCTCAATAATAGAACTATGGGTGTGACCCTAGTTCTTGGGTTGGGTGATGCGTGTGCTCCTATCCCATTGGAATCTGACATATAGTGTAGTTTTCTCGTCTTTTTTTATATGATGATGATGAAAGAACACCAGGGTTAAACCCTTCAGTCTAATTAACAATTGTTGATAACTAAATGTTCGAAACGCCTAATGAATGATAAGTATTTGCATGTTTAGTGTGTGATTTAAATAATGCTATTGATGTACTTTGTATGATCTATTGGGCTCTTAAGCTCACCTCACTCACTCTTTTTCAGGTAACTATTGAAGACATTGCTTCTGGCAAATGAATGTAAAAATAGTCATCAGTGGTAGTGTGCCTCACAGTATGATGATATTAGAAAATAAACTTTATTTGCTATTTTTAATTGTAGGGCATGTGACCTACCATATTTAATCTTGTCATATGTCGACCATTGGGCCAAAAAATATTTGTCTTATCAAAAGTCGGTTATGGGGCCCACAAAATTGTTCATAACTCTGATAATAAATTAATGTCTTTTCAATTATTATGTGATCCCAAGGTTATTGCTATTCTATTTTTAAGCAAGTGTATTTATATTTTATTTTGTATTTTAGGATATAGTCTAGTGCAACTAACAGATGTGATAGATGATGTAAAGAAAAAGTAACATCCCGGTTCTCAGATAAAAAGTAGGAGTGACTAAACATGAGTGAAATTACGTCTCAAGCTACGAGACAAACACATCGCCTATGAAGTATGTGACAGATCCGAGAGCTGGGGCGTGACAGCCACCAGTTCCAGAGCTGCCAGTTCAGCCAGTAGTAGCGCCAGTTGCCCCTATCCAGGACAGACAAGGAGATGAGAGAGCCCACGCTCGACTCCTTAAGAGTTTCATGGACTTACACCCTGCGATGTTCACAGGTGGTATTGGTTTGGAGGCAGCGGAAGAACATTGGTTGATGAATATGGAGAAGAATGATGAGACCCTGCGATTGTTAGAAGCAAACGAAGTTTTGTTCTCAGCACACATGATGGAGGGTGAGGTAGCCAAATGGTGGCAAACTATGAGGACCATAGAGGGCCAGATCACTTCTTAGGCCAAATTCAAAGAGTTGTTCCTTCAGGCTTACATTCTAGAGCCTGAGCAGGAATGTAAGAAGATGAAGTTTTTGAGCTTACACTAGGGGACCATAACAGTGAGAGAGTACACCCACCGATTCCTGTAGTTGGAGACGTATGCCCCATGGTTGATAGCTAAGTCGAGTAAGAGGGTTGGATTTTATAGACGAAGGCTGAACGTTGTTATCAGACAGACGACTTCTACATCCAAGGCCTAGACCTTAGAGGAAATCTAGAAGGAGGCTCTTCAATATGAGATAAACGAGTTAAATGGGCACCCTGAGGTCTCAATTGTACTGAGTAGCACGCAGCAGACACAACCACAAACTTAGCCGTCACATAAGGAAGGATTCGAAGGTTACCAAGGTCGTGGTCATCACCAGAGGCATAAGAAGAGGAAGTTTTTTGAGGGATAGTCTAGCACCACTGCCAATCAGGCTACAAGACAGCAGTTGCACTTGCAGCCACTCCTGTTCAGTCACAACCACCAGTAGAGCAGTAGGATACATTTTATGGAGGCCAAGGTAGAGGCCGTGTCCGAGACCGTGGACTGAGTCAAGGCTACCAGGGGGGACAGAAGCCGCCCCTGACATGTTACCAGTGCAGACAGGCTGGCACAAGAGGGCTGAGTATTCGACACTTACAGTAGGTCCCAATTCTTTCACTCTAGTCATCAAGGACAAAGCATAGGTCGTCACCCAGCTTGACCCAAACTTGACGAGGACCTTGGTGGAAGGTACTATTTCACCTCATAATTCATCCTTATATGTGCTGATTGATGTTGGTTCCACATTGTCGTTTATCTCTGGTTCTACCATGGATAGATTGGGGCTTAAACCAGTTAGGGTTCCTACTTTGTTGATGTTGAGTACTGCTAATGGGGAGCGTATCTATCCCAACATGATTTGTGAGAGGTGTGTACTCAGATTAGGGGACTTTGAGATGATTATAGACCTTCGGGTGTTAGAGTTCCTCGAGTTTGATACTATATTCGGGATGGATAGGCTAGCTACACACCAAACATATGTTGATTGCTTCGCCAAGAGGGTTGTGTTTCAGATCCCGGGGTGACCCATTGTTATCTTTCAGGGGAGAGCTTTTGACAGGTAGAGTACCCATGGTAGATTTGTGACGCAGCATGACATGGATACCTTGGTTGGTTTGACCACTATAGATGAGGGACCTTCACGGGCGAGTATCGATGATATCCCTGTTGCAATGGATTTTCCTAATGTATTTCCTTAAGATCTACCCGGCTTGCCCCCTAAGCGGGAGATCAACTTCATTATTGAGGTCATTCTAGGGACACGACCAGTTTCAATTCCTCTTTACCGCATGGCACCGAAGGAGATAGGAGTTGAAGGTTCAGTTAGAGGAGTTGTTGGGTAAGAGTTTTATTACCCCGAATATGTCACCTTGGGGTGTTCTAGTCTTATTTGTAAAGAAGAGGGATGGGTGCCTCCGTTTATGTATCGACTATCGGTAGTTGAACAAAGTGATGATTAAGAATAAGTATCCTCTTCCTCATATCGATGACTCATTTGATCAGATTAGGGGTGCCAAGGTATTTTTGAAGATTGATTTGAGATCAAGGTATCATCAGCTGAGGGTTAGGGAAGAAGATGTGCAGAAGATATCATTCCGCACTCAATATGGGTACTACAAGTTCTTAGTCATGTCGTTCAGCGTGACGAATGCCCCTGCTATGTTTATGGACGTCATGTAGAGAGAGTTTCGGCCATACCTTGATACTTTTGGGGTGATCTTCATCGATGATATCTTGATCTATTCAAGGTTTCGAGAGGAGCATGCCGAACACTTAAGGATTGCATTGCAGACCTTAAGAGAGCATAATTTATATGCTAAGTTTAGTAAGTGTGAGTTTTGGTTGTCAAAGGTCCGATTCTTGGGTCATGTGGTTAGAGCTAAGTGTATTTCTATAGACCTTACTAAGGTTTAGGCGATTATCAGCTGGCCGAGACCTACCATTGTGAAAGAGATTTGTAGCTTCTTGGGTTTAAGAGGCTATTATCGCCATTTTGTCTAAGACTTTTCGAGGATTGTGGCTCCGATGACGAAGTTAACCAAGAAGGATACTCCATTTGTATGGATTGATAAGTGCGAGAATGCTTTCCTAGAGCTTAAGTAGAGATTGACATTTGCTCCAGTGCTAGTGTTGCCAGAGCCTGACCGAGAGCTGATGATATACACTGATGCATCACAGATAGGCCTTGGCTGCGTGTTGATGTAAGATGATGAGGTTGTTGCCTTTGCCTCGCGATAGTTGAAGATTCATGAGACGAACTACCTCGTACATGACCTTGAACTGGCAGAGTAGTGTTTGCTCTTAAGATATGGGGACGTTACTTCAATGGAGAGCGTTTCATGCTCTATTCGGATCACAAGAGCCTCAGATATTTGTTCTTATAAAAGGATATAAACATGATAAAGAGGCGATAGATGGAGCTATTGAAGGATTACGAAGCGAATTGAGCGTTTTACGCTCTATTCGAATCCATTCAAGGAAGGCTAATGTAGTGGTTGATGCTTTGAGTCGAAAGCGGGTCGAGACTTCATGTATGCTAGACACATATTTCATGAGTGGAGGATGATAGACTTTGCCATGATTATGAGAATCTACGAGTCATCTTCTGATACCAGAGTCAGTGCACAAATTACAGCCCAGCTAGTTCAGGTTTAGGAGATCACGAAGGGAGAATCTCGTGATGCAGACTATGATATATTTAGAGCTTGGCCAGATGACACTTCTTGTGGAGAGTGGTTACTTGATTCATAGGGTGCACTGAGGTTCAAGAGACGATTATGGGTACCAGACGATGTTGGCCTAAGACATAGTGTGCTTGACAAGCTACACCATTTGAGATACGTTGTTCATTCGGGTGCTAATAAGATGTACCAAGATGCTAAACGCACATATTGGTGGCCTGGGATGAAGCAAGACATAGTAGTCTTCATCCAGAGATGTGATATGTGCCAACAAGTTAAGGCTGAGAACCAGAGACATGGTAGAACCTTACAACCCTTATCTATACTGGAGTGGAAGTAGGAACACATAACCATGGACTTCATTATCGGATTACCCCATACATAGAGGAGACGTGATTTTGTTTGGGTAGTTGTGGATCATTTGACAAAGTCAGCCCACTTTCTTCCTATGAGTACTAAGGATTCAGTGGAGCAGCTGAGCCACCTCTACATTAGAGAAATCATGAGGTTACATGGGGTTTCCTTATCCACTGTATCTGACAGAGACGCTAGGTTCACGTCCCGGTTTTGGCAAGCATTGCACACTCAGTTGGGGACACGGGTGAACCTTAGCACACCATTCCATTCGCAAACTGATGGTCAGTCTGAGTAAATGATCCTGATTTTGGAGGATATGTTACGCTGCTATGTTATAGATTTTGGTGGTAGCAGGGAGGATCATTTGGCCTTATGCGAGTTTACTTATAATAACAGCTACCAGTCAAGCATCGGGATGGCACCATTTGAGGCGCTGTATGGTCGACCATGTAGATCCCCTACTTGTTGGACCGAGATAGGGGATACAACAGTTTTGGATCTCGCCTTCATACAGGAGCAGAATGAGAAGATACAGAATATTAGACAAAATTTGAAGGTTGCTCAGGACCGACAGAAGAGTTATGCTGATAACCAAAGAAGGGTCCTTGAGTTTGAGGTCGGCTACTATGTCCTCCTCCGCAGTTCGCCTCGAAAGGGGCAAACACGCTTCGCGATTTCAGAAAAGTTCGCACAGAGATATATTGGGCCTTTTGAGATCCTTGAGAAGATATGCCTTGTTGCTTATCGGCTAGCATTATTGCCACATCTATCAGGGGTTCATAACATGTTCCACATTTCTAGGATGAGGAAGTACCACTCTAATCCCTCGCACGTTATCGATTAAAGGTATATAGAGTTGCAAAAGGACTGCACATACGATGAGATGCCTATGGCTATTATTGATCGAGTTGTGAGGAAGTTGCGCAACAAGGAGATACCTATAGTACAAGTACGTTGGCAGTTTCATGGCGCTGAGCAGGATACGTGGGAAAGTGAGGATTTCATAATTCAACAGTATCTTGAGTTGATTAGTATTGCTCCTTGACTTCTATTATCTTCATCCTTATAAATTTCAGAGACGAAATTTCTTATAAGGGGGGAGAATATAATGACCCGTATTTTTTAATATATATTTTCGTATATTTTTTAAATTTTTTTATGAAAATACATGAATTTTCTCTAATTTTTGCGATTTAATTGAAGAAAATAAGATTAATTGAGAAATATCATTTTTGGAAAGGAATGGTATTTATTATCAAGGAAATATAATTTTGGGTTAATTATATAAATTTTAGAAATGAATAAGAAACTTTTGGCAATTAATTGATTGTTTCTTTTGGATGAAAATGATAAATTCCTGGTAGAAAATGCAAATTTTGAAAAAATAAATGTATGAGTTGAAACTTTGTGAATAGCTAAAAAGATTCTTGGAAATTGAGTGGCAGATGATGGATAAAAAAAAAAAGAAAAAGAAAAGAAAAATTTACATATATATATATATATATATATATATGTATATGTTTATATTATAACAAAAAAAAAGATAATAGGCCCAACCTGGGCCAAGGTGCACGGCCCTTGGCCCGGCCGAGCGGGCTGCCCACGTGCATTAGGGCAAAGATTTGGCAGGATTAGACCTCACATTTGAGGCTAAAAGAAGAGATAAATATCAAACTCTAAGGCTTTGTATTGGTGATTTTACAAGAATGCAAATATGCACTTTTGTATGTGAATCATGATACTTAGAAAATTTTCTGAAGAATCTATTGTAAGTCTATATTTTGAGCTTGCTGCCATGAAATTTAAAAAATTCTTAAACATGTCCAATGGACCTGATTTTTGGTGGGTGTGTTCCTTAGACAACTTGTAATAGTGAAAAAAAGTTTCGTCTTAAATCGATAAGTCTATGTGGGTCAATCAGATGTATTGTTGACTGCCTATCACATGCAGTCGAGAAAACAAACTTTCCCGATATCTCCATTATAAAATGTATCAAATGAGGTCCAAAAATTAGAAACTAAAATTTTGAAAAGTATTCAATAGGTTTAAACAAAATCTGGAAAGTTTCACGCTAATCCAATATACGGATTGACCACGGAAAAATCTGCTAGATAGATAGGACAAAAAGGCCCGAAATTTAGGTACTTGATATCCTAAATGAAAACTAGGTCAAATGAAGTTCAAAAATCTCAAATTAAAATTCCAATAAATATTTTGAGAGCATAGGTCCTATCTGAAAAATTTTGCACAAATCTGACATACGTAGTGATTGCAAGAAAATCGATAAATCCACTGTGCAGATAGAATAAAAATCTGAAATTTGTGTCCCTGATATCCCTATTAGAAAACGTATCAAATGAGGTCCAAAAATTGGAAACTAAAATTTTAGGGAATATTTAAGGGGTGTGGATCATATCTGAAAAGTTTCACGCAAATCCAACGTACAGATTGTTCGCAGAAAAATCAAAAAATTTGTTGCGTAGATGAAACCTAAGTAGGAAATTGACTATAGAAAAATTGGGGGCATTTTGACCAAATAGGTCCGCCTTGAGCCAAATTGACCAATGTTTACCAATTTTGACTGAGTTGACCAAAATTGACTAAGTTTGATCGATTGACCAGGTTTGATCGAGTCGAATTCAGGTTAACTAAGATCAATTAGAGATAGTAGGATTGAAATTAAGTTGTGTTTCACTGAGAAACTAAAATTGATTTTAACATAACACAGATTTGAGCATATTTCATGGGACTTGGCGAAGTGTCGAGGGGACATCGATGTGCGGAACCCAAAGTGAGTAGTTTGATTTAGTTGTTTACTTTAACTGTATTTCTTGCATGAAATGTGATTAAAAATGACATTAGTTCGATGGTTTCATGTGATTGAACCACGTTGATTGATTTTCAGCATATGTAGTTGTACACTGACAGTGAGACCATAGGCTCGAGGTCCGAGTATGGGGTCAGGGTACACGACGTGATTGGATTAGACTCGAGGGTCGAGCATCAAGGTTAGGGCATATGATTAGTACGCCTAGCCCCAGACTTGCTCGAGTACGACACTTGAGGGCTGAGCGTCAGGTTTAGGGTATTCAATGAATACGCCTAGCTCATGACCCGCTTAAGTGGCCGATATATCTGACTCATGACCCGCTCGAGTGATGACCCTAGGATTGTATTTAAATGATTTGAACCCTAGTCCTGATATAGTTTTAAGCTGCATGCATTTAAATTTGTTTTCTTTAACTGTTGCACTATTTATAAATATTTTAGTACATAATTTACTATTACATATTGTTTTGCCATTATTGTTCATGCATACATGCACTATTTTTGGAGTACGAGTTATTGTGATATACTAGTTTTACTACTCACTGAGCTACATTACACATTAGGCTCACTACTCTACTAATATTTTAGGTTCCTCAATAGTTGACAAGCGAAAATGCGTCGTGATAACCTAGTCCCCCAGATGGTCTTGTATTTCTTTTGACCCTATTAGAGGTCGGTCGCTTTTTAGATGTTAGTAATTTTAAATGATCAGATTATACTTTTGGAATATGAGGATATGTATTATTTTGTTTACCTTGCACGTAAATGAATGGATCTTCCAATTACTCTGATGTGTGTAGATATTAAAGATTTGGTAAGACTTAAAGGTAACTGGGTGAACTCGACTCAATGAGTGAGTTTGTTGAGCCATCGTGCCGGTTGGGCCACCCTTCAGCTTAGGAAAGGGGTCCCGACATTTGCTCTTAGTACTTTTATATACAAACTCATTGCGAGTTTAATCTACTTGCAATTGTACTACAAGTTACATTAAAAAAGAATTAGGCATGAATATGCAAAATTGTCATTAATTGAGACATCTCAATAATATCTTTTAGAATTGTAAAGATCATCTTCCATAAACAATAATACTCTCTACTTCTTTGCTCTCTACTTCTTTGCTCTCTACTTCTTTGTCTTCTTCTTTTAGTTCTAATTGTGCTACCATTATCACCATTTCTTGGAGCTTTGATTTAGAGAATTAAATTAGACGAATAGACAATTTAAGAATCGAGAAGAATCTTTGCTCCCTTAATCATAACTACTATAATAGAAAAGTGATTCAACTTTTGGAGTAGTAATTTGCAAGAAGATTGATGATTTTAGTTGCCATAAAGTCAATTTTCACTTGACTATTAGAACGCGACGCATAAGAAGACAAAGAAAGAAGAAGAAAAATAGTTATATGTCTTTTGTATTCGTATGATATATAGATAATATACAACAAATATTTATGTAATATACAGATCGTTATTTATAAAATATAATATTTTTTATATTGAGTTTACATTAGTTGTATAATTTTTGTTCATACGGTATTTTGGTAATATGTACTGTATTATGATAGAAACGTAATTTTTTCAATTATATATATAAATGATCCATAGGCCTAAGCTTTGGTCCGACTTTCTTTAAATTTTCAATTCAAGTTATTTTTCTCTTACTTTCCTTTTATTTTCACTAATTTCTTCCCATCTTTATTTTAGTGTGGTTGATTTCCTATCTAAATACACTTTCCTCTAGCATCTATGGCATTGCACAATGAAAAAAAAAAAAAAAATTATTGAATATCAATGCTTGTTGCAACTATTAAGATCTATTTGGTGCCTGAAGTTTTACGAGAATAGTATTTTATAGGATTAGATAAAAGTAAAGTAATCCTACATATGATGTCGTGTTTGCAATTAAAATTTGAACATAATGTATTTTCAATTAAATAAAAAACCACTTACAAAAAAGTATATATTTTTTATTTTGCATTTCAAAAATTTAATAATTTGACAAGCAAGCAATGATAATTTTTTTTAAGAAGAAGAACATTAACAGAAATAATGAGATAAAATAATCGCACTATTTGAGTTGAATTATTTTATTTGGAGGTAATTCTAGGATAAGAAGGTGGGCCACGGTTGATTTTTAATTTCAAGGCCTTGTAGTCCAAGTTAAATTGAATCGGACTAAAATTTAGTTTAATCTCTTTTAATTTTAATTTTTTTTAAGAAGAACACATTTATCTTAATTTTACTTGGTATTTAGTGTATTATTGTACCAGCTAGGGGAGTTGGAGTGAAGCGAGCCAGCGAGAATTAATTAATTATTTTATTTTACTTTTTTTATTACTTATTGTTACTCATAATGATATTAGTCAATTTAACTTGTAAATTTAATTATAGAATTAAATTTACAAGTTATAAACTTTATTTAGGCAACCAAAAATAAATAAAGTAAAATAAATTAACTAATAAAAATTTAATCAAATAATATGTAACGGATGAGAGAATTAATGGGAACAACTTAGGGAATTATACTTCACTTAGTTGCAAATCTGAATTTGTTTTAATATTCATTTGCTAGTTTCAGTATTCTCAAGTTAATAAATCAAGTTGTATATATGATTATCAATTCTCTCTCTTAAGTGCCGGGTTGATGCATATAATTTTAAATTTTTACCTTAATCTTCAAAAAAAAAAAAAGTTCATACCCCAAACTATGCAGTAAATTCTAAGGATTTTTGAACAATTTTATAATTTGCCATAAACCTCTCAATTTTATAGCAAGATCATTTCGTAAATCTCATTAATTATGTATCTTAGAAAATCCTCTCTTGATCTCACCTTGATTCTTCAACTATTATCGCCTTAAAAACTGTAATCAATTTCAAAATAAATTGTAGAAATACAAAACATGAAATGATAATATTATAAATGTAAGAAAAACAAAATTCTTAAAAATCATGATTCCTTAGATTTTCTTAAACTAATCTAATGTCCTGTTATGCATGAAAATATATAAATTTGGTCTAACAACTAATAAAAACAGCTAAATGTACATAAGTGATAAAATGCACAAAATAAGTAGAAATTCTTCAAAATTAACCAAATGCATCCAAAAGCAACTTAAAAATCATGCAAAATAACACAACTAAATCTACACTTATCAAACTCCCCAAAACTTAGGCTTTAATAATTCTAGGAAAGAGAAAAATGAAAGAGGGACAAAATACATGTAAAACTCCCTAAATTATAAATACATTTTAGTACAACTAAAAATAATTTTCAACTTGAATTTCACAGGACCTCATAAAAGCTCACATTGACAATGTTGGGAC
>JAJIYU010003648.1:0-26141 GCA_030144865.1 Tinospora cordifolia
TCTAGGCTACATCTTGCCTACATTAGGTAAATCACCAGGACATTGTTGTGTTGAAAGCACTGTTGAATTTGTCTATTTATCTATGTATCTGTCTATCTAGAGAGAGAGAGAAAGAGAGAGATAAAAATGTATGTTGGGCAGGTTTAATAGATTTTGAGTTCACAATTTTAAACCCAACTTTACTCAAAATTTTCAAATGAACATCTTACATCACCTAGTTGACCCAAGAATCAAACAAGAACCCACCAAAACCTGATCAACTCAAAATTCAGTCAAGTATTTTAGGTCATTAGGTAATTGGGTCAAAGAAGGTTCTCGAGTATCACACCAACCCAATTCAAACCATATACTATTAATTTATACACTTTGCGGATGTGCCTACACAATCAATTGACGATAGACTTCTATTATGAGACAATTAGCATCTATTGCACTCTTTCAAACAATCAATGAGCAAGCAACCACATTGGTTGTTGTACACTTCATTTAGATTTAGTGGAAAACAACTAAAATCATGGGAACCAAATAACTGAAGAATCAAAGCCTAAGATACATAATATTCATTTCACTGAAATCAAAAATATATTCCTTTATTCATTTTGAAACATCCTTCCAATTGAACAAAATTGATGAATAATTTACTTTTTAAAAAATACGTACTTGCTTGCGAGTTCTTCCATCAGCAAACGTGATCGAAATGTTGCATGGTGACTTGAAAGCTCCAATAATAAAATTCTGAGCAATATTATCATCCATGTTGAGAAAATCTTACATCAAAATTCAGATATGGCAACCATCATAAAGCATTACAGTTATAGCTGAGGATAGTTAAGAATCATACCATGCTTTTAAATTATTTGGGAAGTGAATTACAAACTTATTTTGCATAGAACACCTACAAATAAAGCAGCATTAAACGTTAATTTCCATCACACAACTGAATGCATATGTGTGTGTGTCTATGACAACTACCAAACCATGTAAAAGCTATTGGCTCCAATCTTTAAGATTTTATATTTAAATTTCAAACACGTATGATCAAGATCAAAATAACCAAATAAACATGCATTACTTAAAAACAAAAAGAAAAAGAAATAAAATAATCCAAAATAGAGGATATCACGTATAATATAATGCATAATACAAGACATTGTGTGTTTGTTGTTTATAGCAAATGATAAACTTCCTTCTAAATTTAATAACTCACAAACTTAATGACTATGATAAATGCCCAATCACAATTGGCTATACTAGCACATTTATTAGAATCTTGATTATTTTGGTTACGTAAATATATAGAATATTCTGAATTAAAGTTTCTTTTCTTAGTGGTGAAAGAACTTAAAATTGAGCAAGGCAGGAGTTCCTTGAAGAGAATGTTAGAAGTTTTCTTTGGCAAATCAAATTATTTTGAAGCGAAGAACTTGACTAAAATAATTGTAATTTCTATGCTCTCTTTGAGAGACTTGTAATTTACTTGAGTTTTATGGCGACATTCTTCTGATAAATAGGTGTGTTCTCATTAAATCTATGCCAGTTGTAGTCAAGTTATGCACGCCTAAGAATATGTAGGTTAAGTGATAAGATTCGATTCACAATAGTAAACATTCCTTTTCCCTTCAACAATAGTGTTACATCTACATTCAGAATTTCAAAGTAGCCTTTAGTATCAATTACCAATTTCTATGAATTCAAAGTCAGATCATAAATTCTTAAACTCGAGGCAGCTTTTTCCAACCCACAAAACCCACTTCTAGGACTTCTAGGAGTTAGTTTAAACCATCATTACATATCTCAAGAGTGCAGTGGGGCATGCTTACACAATAATTGACAAGAAAAACCAAAATAATTCAAATGTCAAAAACAAACTAACGCGTCGTTAAAGAAAGGGAATTGAGTTGACACAAATCACAAATCTTCAAGAAATCAAAAACATAGTCATCTCCATACGGTCGGATTACCAATAAATGTACTCACCAATAGAAGATAAACGTCTTCCAATAACTGAAAACCCCGGCTTATTAAACCCTAATGCCGAAGGAACATTAAAAACAGGTCAGTCTTTTCCAACTAAACGCACCTGTCATAAGCTATCTCCCTTCGGAAAATCAAAATCGAAATCGAAATCGATAAAGACTAAGAGAATGAATTCAAATATCCAAAAATAAAAGATAGAAAAAAGCAATCATCAGTCTCCTATATAAACCAGAAAGAAAACAAACCTCGCAATTGGAGACAGAGAATTGGAAACACCGAGGTGCGAAGTCAAGAACCCTAGCGTAAAATATGACCGTTGTTGAAAGAAGAGCTTGAGAAGCGAAATGCTCGATCAAAATAATCACAGAAACGAGGGGGAGCGGGGAAGACGACCGAGGTGAGAGTTGTTGGTGTCTCCGAAAAATTAAACAGCGAAAACATCAGGTGGGCCGTAGTGTACACGTGGCATAAAATCAAACTTACGTGGCCCACCTTGAGTCGGATTTTGTTGTGGTTCCCATCTTGGAACCATGCTGGCGTGCCGCCCCAGGTGAGCACTTGGTTATCATCTTGAAGAGCCACGTGCAGCAAACCCACCTTTTCTTTTTTTTTTTTTTTTTCGAAGTTTTAGATTTTAAGAAAAATGGAAAATTATAAAAATATTTCGAATATTGTAAACATAAGATAATACATGCATGTAAATAACAAAAATTCCATGAAATTAAATTATTTATGAATAAGATTTAATATTCAAAAGATTATTTCACATATGTAAAATATCAAATTAAATTATTTAACGTTCAAAAAATTATTCATAAAAGATAACAAAAACAGATAATATATTATTTCCTTTTTCACCGTTAAAGGTGTCTTCCTTCATTTTGCAAATTGACCAAGATGGTGTTTAATAAATTAAAAAAATTAAAGTGTAATTAAAAAATTATTTTTCAAAACTTCTTCAACCTAAAATTGAAGTATAAATTTTATAAAATAAGCTCAAAAACTTGACTTATGTTAGTATAGTTTAAATTTATATTATAATTAGAAGCTTAATTTAAAATATAAATAGAGATTAAATACATTTTCAACCCAGCGTCAAAATATAACCCAAATATGGCATCATAATATAAATCTAGAAGATATAAATAATATTAAAAATAGTATAAATAAATCCAATATGAAATTACTTTAGTATTAAAATTATACCGGAACGGTGTAACTTACACTATTTTAGTGTAAAGAATAAGACATGCCCTGTGTAATCTTATTTAAACACCATCTAATCCTCCCATATTTAAAAGAATTTAATGAGTATTTAGCAAATTACTTTTTCTCTCGGGATAAAAGATATTTAGGGCATCTACAATAGTTAGACCGTTATAGAATTTAATGTTTCTATCACATCATTAAACTCATATATGTTAAACAATCTTTTCTGTTAGTTCATTGTTTACTACATTATACTGCATAAGACTAACAATCACGTCAACTCGTTATTTATATTATTTACAATATTTTATTTATAAAAAAACATATTTTTTCAAATACATATCATTCACATTTAAATTAAAAGTTATATATAATTATTTTAATTAATATAAAATTATATTTTTATTATATTTTTAAAATTATTAATTTTTAAAATATTTATTTTTAAAATATCACTTTTTTCCTTTAAAAAATTATTTGAAAATATATAATTAAAATGTCTAAAATTGTATTTTTAAAGAAATATTATTTGTTTAACATTTATCTATATACTAAAATTAAAATTTATTTATTTTAATAAATAAATCATTTTTTTTGAAAATATGTATATATAATTTAAAAATAAAAAAGGAACTGCATTGTCTTAATACGGTAAGATTTCCAAAAAAAACCTAAAACAAAAAAAAAGTAGAAGCACATCGAGTATTTGGTGAGACACTCTAACGGGCATCTAACTAGCTCAGCGCTCAATGCATCGCCCTTAGTGTAAGACAAAAAATTACATTGAATTTCTCTTCAGGCTTGCTCCTATTTCCAATGATACAAACCCTTAATTGATGGTCAAATCTTAGTTTCTGAATGTAATTATTGACCTACATGAAGCTTAATTTACCCTATTTCCTACTAGATCATATAGGTGTATTAGATTTTTTTAATTCCTCCAAATATGTATTTGTCAGTATGTAATTAATTTACCATATTTACTAGTAGGTAATATATGTGTACTTAATTTTTTAATTCCTCCAAATATGTACTTGCCATTATGTAAAAGCATGATTTTAATAGTTAGACGAATTGGTGTAAAACTTGGTCAAGAGGGTTGAGATATTCATTAAGCAAGTGTTTGCTTTTTGCCTTCACTGCACGTGTACCCCTCCAGTGATGCACTTCTACCTACAAAAAAGTTTGTGAGGAAGGTATTTTAAATTTGAAGAAGATGATGTCTAAGTTATGTATAAAATCTGGGCATTAATTTAGGTCTGACATATATAAATATTGACTTGGAACACATCCTGCGAAAAAAAAAAAAAGTGATCTTGTTCGAAGTTTGGTTTAAGAGCACCCACTCCACAAACAGAAGCAGCATTGGCATTAATTTTACTGTTTGTTACATGAACATTTCCTTTCATCGCTTGGACTTGCAGGAGTTGGAGTTTCACACAGTGCAAAGAGCTTCAATTGCCAAGCTTTTCAGCATTCCAGGGCATGGGTCTCCAAAGAGAGTTGTACCGAGAGGGATCGCACAGCTCTCGCGGCCAAGGCAAACCTGAAATTTCCATCCGTTAAAAGTCTGAATCAGCCAAAGGCTTCATTAATAGTAGAAGAAATAAATCGAGCACCAAGACTCATGTCCCAGAGTCCCAGTCTTTCTTTTTCCTTTTTCTGGGTTTTCCACTAGGTGTCCCCACAACCTTCAGGTGTAGAACTAATCCCCATTCGAGGGAATAGTGAAATTGTAAACCTTTTCTAACGAGGCAAGTTCAAATAATTGAACCATGAAACTTCTACAAAAGGACGACATTGGGATTCAGCTTGTCGAGCCAACCACTTGTTGGTAACTTGGGTCACAGAATAAATCCATAAATAGACATAGCTCCTGAGATATTTGCTTGTCATCACTTCATCTTTTACTGCCACACAAAAATAATATGATTGATGGACCTAATGAAGCAGAGAGGACAAAGAAGATGCGCCAAGCCGACCCCAAGTATTTGGGAGCTTTGTTGAGTTGAATTGGGTTGGGTATTCAAGAGTATACTTCATATCAAAGCACAAAAAGGAAACAGTGTGTTACCTCACGAACCACTTGATTTGCATTCTTTGCATGACATTTCCCTCTTCGAAACTTCCCACATTCTCCGTTGGGGGTTCCAAAGCTTGCAAAGTTAATTGAAGATATTTTCCATCCTTGTTCACAAGTCAATCGGACTTCAGATACTGGTGAGATATGTCCCAAGTCGGAAACCAAAGCATCAACTTGTGGAGGATCTGATTCAAACACATGGGCACAAACCTCTAGACCCGTCCGGGTTAACACAGAAATCTTTGACGGGTCACCACCAAGTTCTTCATGAAGAACCAATAGATTTTCCCCAGGATTTACCCATGAGCGTGGGACATGATACCTGAAATGTGACCGTTTCATATTTTTAGTAGATAAAAACAACCGTAAGCATTGATGATAATATTATTTAATGAGCGGATAAGAAGGAAAGTTAGATTGAAAAGGAAACAAGTTCAGAGTTACAATCTTACAATGTTTGAGTTGGTTGACCACAATTCTTGAGACACTTAGATGCATCATAAGAACCTCGATAGTCGCAATTTTTAGTGCATCCAGTTGAGGGTGCATGATAATCGGGCCAATAGCGTCCAATGCTTTGTCCATTCACCCATGCTTGACCCTTTCCCATGCTCCCAAGATTCAAAGCCAATGGCCCATTCCCATCAGGTGCAATGAATGCTGTCTGCGGAGAAATTTAAGAACTAAACATATTGTTCTTTATCTGTTCTATCATTGAATGATTAGGACAGTTGGGATCAATGAAAGCTTACAATTTTAGAATCATCTACTCATGATTAGTGATTTCATGTACAGTAGAAGCCTAACTAAAGAAATATAAAATACAATGAAATAAAATAATATTTGGGCTACTTTTCATGTAAAGTAGAAGCCTAGCCAAAGAAAAATAAAATAATGTTGATGTCTAAGCATTCAGGATTTTATAATTGAAAAGCAATTCTGCTTGCGGTTAAAAAACAAAAAAGAAAAAAGAAAAAACCTAATGGGCAATTTACTTAGCAAGAGATTGTAACCCAATAATGCTGATCCATCATATACAAGATATTGGCGGAGTCTCTATTGGATGCAATCTAAAACTTCTTACAAAACCTAGCACCCTCGTGACTAAAACTCTTGTTCTCGTGCTTGTTAGCTCGACTCCTTTACAAATCCATCCCTTTTACTGCAACCATTTTTAGTTCTCATAATTTTCTTTTCCACATCACATAGAAATTGGTATGTCGTTTGTGTAGTGGTTATTTGGTGTATTTGGAAGGAAAGGAACTTAAAGAACTTTTAGGATAGGTAGGCTCATGCCATGGCTGTTGGGGAGAGGTCCCATCTTTTAGCCTCATTCTAGGTGGGCAATTGTAATTATTCCAAGGGTTATCCCTTCTCAGAGTGGTTGAGTTCATGTAGTGGTTCGGGAGTGCTTCCTTTAAGGATTTTGTGTACGATTTTATATGTAATACCTATATACAGACATAATACTTCCATTTCTTTTGAAAAAAAGAAAAAAAGGTCCTTGGTTTTTCTCTATTTCAAGACATTTAAGTCATGCATATCCAAGTAAATTTATTTGTCATATATCTAGCCTTCTCATCTCCGTGACCGCGTGCACTCTTTAATGCGGTGTTAGAGTCCCCATCTCGTGCCACTTGTAGTCTTCAACCATTAGTGACATTACCAATGATCTTAGGAGACATGTGACCTCTCATGATGTCTCTAGTGTCATCAAACTCATAAACACGAGCAAGTTTAGAGTTTACGGAAGCATCCATCATAGTATTGACTGCTCTTTCTAGATACTTCATTCTTAAGGCTTATGTATATCCTTTTGGCACGTAACTTGGTGATATTTGATTGTTGTCAATGACTACAATCTTGCTCAAAATTTGGTTGATTTAAATTTCAGCTCATTCATTTCTTGAATATTGTTAATAGGGTTTAAATTCCAACGACTATATATTATTTTGAGCTAAGACACATAAGAAGTCGTATCTCCTCACTAACAAGAGTCATTTTCCCAAAGAGAAAAAAGAACCACATAAAACTTTAATGTATCGCCCACTCTGTGTAGGCGCACATGAAGGATAAAATCTTGGAACGTGTAAACGGGTCAAAATTTACTCAACAGTTGGTGTTTGCCTATGGGACCATGTGAGGTGCTAAGACTGAAGCCTACTTCGGTGGGTTTAAACTCAATTAGTCTTGCATTTTACTAGATATTCTTGCAAGCTAAAGCACTAAAAAGTCTCATCCCCTTCTATTAACAAGAGGCCTTTTCCTAAGGAAAACAAGAAACAACCTAAACCCCAACAAGCACCCATAGGCCCAATAGCCCAACTTAAGGGTTGGCTAAACTCGAAGCCCTATAGGAAGGACAATATCTTGCAATGTGTGAGATGGGACAAAGTTAACTTCAGTAGACATCTACTTGACTCATAAGCTCATTTTAGAAATCCATAACTTAATAGTGCTTGATCATGTATTTGATTCTCTTGGAGAGTACAGAGTTTCAACCTCCCTTGTTCTAAAATATACTAGTATTACTTTTTCCCTATGGGTAGAATAAATCACAAACTCATCCCATTAAAGAAGACCCCTACACTTTTTTTCAAAGGAAACAAAATGAAAAACTACGTACATTGATAATAAACATAAAAAACTACGTACATTGAAGTCTAGCTAGAGAACAAACACCATAGACAAAACAAGCAAACATATAAATAAATATTCCATCTGTGAAGCCAAAAACCAAAAGAGTAGCCCCTAGACAAGGAACTAGCAGAAACCCAAAAGGATGCAAGGTAAATGTGACTTCTCCCATATGGACGTCATAGTTTTGCTTTCATCATGAAACATCCCGTCATTCCACTCATTCCATAGTGACTGTAAGATCGCTAAGCACACGACCCCATATTGGTCCTTCCGCACCCTACTTGGATGGAACCCAAAATTGGGAAAGTATCAATACTACTCTCCCATCCTAGACTCCCATTACTAGGAAATGATTAGAACACTGAGTCTGCTACTTTCCAGAGAAAGGGCATGCTTAGTACAAAGATCAAGCTGATAGAAATATATATATATAAAGGAAACACCAATACAGACAAAGACACATGGTTGGGAAACGTTTCTACAACAAGTCTATAGTTTCGATCGTACACTGAACAGTTACCCAGTCCAAAATTCATTTTTAGATGGCCTGTGTTATTTCCAAATGGATCCATGGAATGGATAAGAAGGATTAGAACAATCCAAGGTGACATATGAAAGGACTTAGGAAAAGAAACCAAACAATCCAAGATGACATATGAAAGGACCTAGGAAAGGACACTGTTACCTAGTTCAAATGCAAAAAAATCCTCGGTGATCCAACTACCCACTCCAATCAAATCTGGAAATGGTGTTTTCCTTTAGCAATTTCCATCAACTCCAGAAAAAAAAAACACGAAATCACTCCACAAGTTCCAAATGAGCTCCGTCCATAGCAAGACCAGCATCAGTGCATCCATATCAAGCAGCCCCCCACACCACTGGCAAATCTGCGCCATTATCTCCCTATTCAACATAACTGCCACAATGTTGTTGATATCAACCCACCCATTCTTGCACCGAAGTCTTTGGTTTTCTCATTGGAGATCCTTCCTCCAAGCCTTAGCTCTAAAGTTGACCTTCATGTTTGCCATTTTGCCTTCTAGTATGGCTTCTTTCTCCTCTCTAGAATTGCACGTCAATGGACACCAGAATGTTCCTAGTTAGATGAGTAGAACAACACAACAAAATGCTCCTAGTTTCCTATCAATGTGTTCCCCTTCATAGTCATTCTTATCATTCTCGTCCACTATAGCACCTTGCTAATGAAGTTCCACCCTCGTCCGTTCCTGGTTTGACAACCAAGAGCCCTTGCCTTGCGTACCCCCTATTTGGGGACCACTAGCGCCCCATTTAGAGCTTTCACAAGATCATTCCACTAAACACTATTGCCCTTATTGAGGACAAAATCATTCTTTGTGTACCCCTCCCCACCTAGTAATTCACATAGTAAAGGTCTCCAAGATGAAGAAGAAACCTCTACATCAGTGTAGTCTTTTTGAAGTTTCTGTCATGCTTTTTGACAATGGCCTCCTAAACAGTTTTAGACAGCCATCACATGGTACCACTGCCAATGTTGACATAAGGCGTGTTAGACTTGGTTGATTCCTTGATGATGTACGAACCTCTCCCATTAGCACCTCAAACACGAAAACTTTTCGTAAACGGCCAAAAAAGAGAAAAATAGGTGGACCACCTTGATTTTTACAATGATGCTGATTACCTACAACCCCGTCATGTCTCTAGAATTGGCTAGCCATAGGAGCATGGAGATTCCAGAGACGACAACACATAGACACTTGTCAAATCATTTTAAACTATCTTCTTCTTTATAGAATGTGATCAATACAAGTACACCCCAACAGGCTATATAAACAAATCCCAACCTCTCATCCACTTGAAAGCAGGAATCTTAAGGACAAGCTACTATAACTAATCGAAAAAGATGCTAAAGCCTGAGACCTCTCCCAAACCTCCAAGCCAAATACGCAACATCCTCAAACATTCTCAAATTCCTTTCCAAACAATTGTCTTGCATACCACCTTCCGGTGGGCATTCCAACCCAATGTTCCGTCATTAATATGGTATAGCTCTTCTAGAAATGTTTTCATATCTCACCATGCTAACAAAGTAATGTGTCTCAAATTTATGATGTGTACAAGTATATTACTTGAAAATTACTATTTTCTATTCTCCACCCAAAGAATTCAGAAAAGACGTAAGGACTTTTGTTTCAACATCATAAAGGACAACATTTGTACCCCTAGTTTATAAAATAGGTCTTGGCATTATTATTATAGGTCTTCCCATTATCATTTTCCAAAATGCTTGTCAAAGAAGCTCTTATAGTCCTCCCTTGGATAATTAAGATGTACATCTTCAATGTAATAGCAACAAGTGCCATAAGCTAGATTTGAGGTTCAACTAGATCAAATACTTTTTACTTCCATTATTTTGTTAGGTAGTGCTCATGTTGGTTTCACTGATTAGGTTCTCACATTTTCATAAAAGTTGGGATAAAAAATTTCAAGAATGCTACTAGTGAATGGGATAGAATGAATATGGAGAAGCTACAAGGAAAGAGAAAGTAAATATCTATGGCAAAATTAGCCCAATCTTAAATGATGCATATCCAAATTCTTGGACAAAAGTAGGGATGTGAACACTATGTCTGAATAACAAAAACATGGGCTTTTTTACAACTTCAAATACAAACCTTGTACCATATTAGGCTGTGATTGAGTGGAAGATCACCCGAATTCCATAATGAACTATTTGCAAGATTCTTTTTATCAAGTCCAAGATATTCACCCTCCAGACCGACCTGTAAATGAATAGTAGATAGCATTATCCTAAGATCGTGACAACATTTTAGCAAAACTTCCTTGTTGACAATAAGGGCAATGCAAAATAAAAGAAAACAAAAGAAAACCACGATAGTGGCAACAACCAAATAACTTCAAAATATCAAATCTGCAATGCCTAAAAATCTTAAAACGCAAAAGCTTGAATCTGACGAATAATTTAACATGGGACTTGAAGATTTATAGAGATTTTCAATTTGTTTGAATTAGAGTAGGTACATGAACAATGAAAGAATTCTTTTGCATGGAAAAATCTCACATGAGGAAATATCCCAGGAGCCTTTTTACTGGTTGAAAGCAATCAATCCAATATCAATAGCATGCTCCAAAATAGGAATCAGCCACCATAGTCTGACACCCCACCAAAGAAAATCCTTAAAAACTAGAAATAACTGGTTTATTCTGATCTTTCCTCTTGAGAACTTGAAAAGTTTGCAAAGCAGCAAAAGTAGGACTTATGTCAATGAAAAATGACTTTAGAGAGCTTAAATGCAAATAATTGGACTTCTTAAAATATGCAGCTGTGAATGGGCCATCCCATTTAAATTTGTCACACAAAACTGAATTGAGATTGATTTTACAGAACCAAACCATTGTGAAACTGTATCCATCTAAACTGAAATCAGCTGAACTCAAAAAAGCCTTTGTGTATTTAATTGCATGGGATCAGATGTATGAATCCACTTCCTCCATTTGGCTCTATCAATGGCTAAATTGACATTTGAGTTACAAGTAGTTATATTGCTTTCAATAATTTTTGTCCATGTTACTTCTGGTCTTCCCCTATGTCGATTATCATTGTCGGTATTTAATAGGTCACTCTTCATAATTGCAGAATCTACAGGTTTTTATTGTATGTGTCCATGCAGTTTCAATTGATTTACCTATCATTTTGTTTCAATTTCAGGCTAGTGCTACCATTTCTCAAACATGCTCATTTCTAATTTTATACTTCAATTTTTTAACCATATATCCATAATAGCAATTGTATTTCCAATTGGTTTTTTATATGTTTCTTCTTGACAGCCTAATATTGTGTTCCGTAGAGCATGAGAAGCCTAATATCAGTTTTATGAAATTGAAATTAGTTTTTCTAAATTCTTAACTCAGTGGATTTGCTAAACATGAAACCAATTCCACTAACATCTGACACAAAATACAACAAACTACAACCATAAAATGGTGCACTTGATGCACAAGTTTCCTGTCATTTGGGGTGTAGGGACTACAACAAAGTATAACCATGTGAACTAGAACTCAAAATACCAGGTTATTGGGATTGACACAATTTCACGGCATTCTCGTCTTTCAATTGGCAAGAAGATCATCAGTATGATATAAAGGGGTAAAAAATAGTATAGAAAAGACTTGGTTAAAAACAAAATGGACAGCCACTACCCAACCCAAAAGATAGAGTGAAAAAAAAATGAGAGCAAAATACTGCTTGATGCGAATACAATAATACACTTTACCATAAGAGGGGTCAAAGGGAAAATTTGACCAGACAAATACAAAGCATTGACACCTGCCATCACTTTACACTTGTCATATTCAACATCTTCAAGGTTCCTTTACTTTGACCAACCTAACGAAATTGGCTGAGGAGAGTCCCAATAAAATATCATCTTTAGGTAATCCTATAGAATCATGTCCCTCTTTGAGTTCATTCCAGTGAACTCAGAACCCGCCATCCAAGACAAAAGTTAAGTAAATGAAGAAAACTACACTGAAGAAGCTAGCAATAGACATCTTAACTTCTTTCAATTCATTGTCAAACCATCAACCTGAATATACCAATTCAAATTACCAAGTGATAAACACCAGTCAAAACACGCCAAAACTAGAAGAGGAAATTCCTTTATAAATCAAGCATATTGCAATTGATATGGGCTACACCGGTATAACTTTATCTATCTTTAGAATGCTATCAGTGACATGCAAACGTTGTGTGGAGTATAACAGTGCGTGATCAAAAGAAATTTTATCAAGTAGAGAAAATACGAACCTGATATGTCCATTCTGTGTAAGAAAGATCTTCCTTCACATTTGAATCAACAATACTAACTAAAGAAATCCCGGCACCAGCAATATCAAACCATGGACCATAGTTCTAGCATTGAAAGCAAAAGACAAAAGACAAAAATCAGGACTCATTTATATGCATACTAATGATCTTTTTTTTTTTTTTTATCTTGTCCTTTAATTCTTATTTTCATATTCTTTATACTTTGTTGATATTACTGCAAGTATTTTTCTTGTTTGTGCTAAGCATTCATTAAGCATGATTATTTATTCTTCCTATATATGTGCATATAATTTTGTGGACATAAAACTAAATAATATAAAATATAGCTATTCTTTTTCACAAAAAAATGACTTTCATGTTGTGAAATATGTATTTAACTACACACAAAAGGTTTGTTTGCATAAAATAAATTAATTATTGGCTCAGGTAGCTACAAGTATGTTTCTTCGCCTAGGCATTGCCTTAGTTAGATGGGACCAACCACCTTGACACCTTCACACCATTACACATGCTATTGCATGTTTTTTGTAATTAGATTTTGTAGCATGATTAAGAATCAGATGCTTAAAGCAGTTAAACTGGAACACTAAAACACAGCATTAGAATGGCAAAGTAAATCTGAATCATTAAATAACAAATGATTAGCTCAAAAATGTAAATTGAATTGCATGTGATTCACTGTAATGCAGTTAGAGAATAAGAGTGATCGAGTCAAGTCAAGGCATCTGCAAAACAAATGACTACCTGTAGACCAATCATCATACTCAATATTTCCAGCGTATTATTTCCTTGGCGAAGTGCAATGTTCTTTGTGAAACTGAAGCTGCCATCCTCATGATTGCCAAATCCAAATCCTGTCACGATTCCCATATAGAGTCCGATGAGAGGCAATAACGTGTTAATTCTAAAACTAGTGAACTAGCTTCTCCTTAATAAGTACAAGCTGTATAATCTTTTTCTCTTAAGGATGCAAGTAGCCACAACAAAGCAAAAATAATGATTTAGGAAAATTTAGGAGACTTGGAAAAGGTTACGCAAGATATTTAAAATTATTAATCACAGTTTTACTAAAACTAACTTGGAGGTAATTTTAAATCTTATGAGTGCTCAATTAGCTATTAGTCTCCGAGTCTTGAGCTCCAAGATTTAGCCAGATAATTAAATTTAACAGACTCATTGCCATTTGAGTGCAAGTTTGATGTTCAAATAAGAAAAACCTGAAAAAGTAAAATACAAACAAACAAGAGAGCCAATATCCTAATCAAACCAAGGGTCATCCTACTAGGTTTGAAAATACAAGCAAACAAGATATCTTACATATCTTAATCAAGCCAAGAGCATCATATATACTCAACTCAACTCCACTCAACTAAGCTTTTTTGCAACTACATGGTGTCAACACTTCTCAAACATACTATACATCTAATTAACTAGAAAGGAGAAAAAAGTCATAAATGTTGCACGGACGAAATGACTAAATTCATAACAAGTTTAACACTCACCCACAACTTTTTTATTCACAAAGATTAAAGCTGCATGTCCCGAACTTTCAACATTTAAAACAACTTCCTGCTCTTCTCCAGGGTGATGATTCTTGTTCACATTAATACTGTTAACATCAAAGCACCAACAATGAGCTTCCAAAACAAGTATCAGCAACAGAACATTCATTGAACTGTGAGCTTGTACAAAAGCAATATAGAATTTGAAGACAACACACTAAATATAGAGATCTAAAAGCATAACTTAATTTTCTACTAAGAACAAGATGAAAAAAATTTTCATGCAAAGTGTTGGTCATTACTCAATTTCTCTTTATTATGACTCCACTGCTCCACACTTTTGTCTCTTTTTGACGATGTAATATATAGCAGGAACCTTAGGATCTTAGGTCTGGTGGAATCAAGTGATCACTTTCCTTGTAGCATTAATCTACATAGATCCAAAGATTCAATGGTTTCAAAACTATAAATCCAAATTGGATCATTTCCCTTTTAGTGAATCCAACATTCTTTTGTTGAGAAAAACAGAATTTTAATTAATTAAAAATGTATGAAAGGCAGCCAAGTAGTTCTCATCAAGGAAAGATAAAAATAGATTGCTCCAATGCCAAATTAGTATGAAGATACCATAGCCATTTCTTCAAATTGTCTGTTGTCATTGTGTCACTACTACTTTTAATCAGGTATCAAACTCTTGTATTATGTTGCTCCAAATTTTTCAAAGTTCTTTTGTTCCTCTCCAGCTAGCTTGACCAGACAAACCCTAGCCAGCACTACAAGATTCCATATTTACTTGACCCTAATGGAGTGGGCAACCATCATGGTGAAAGAAAAAAGCTCATTTGCTGACGGAGGTATGTCACAAGACAAGCCTGTTTCAGCAGTGATATTCAGTATGTTTGATTCACCATCCCAACCACAAAGATAACAATTTGGAGTACCCTCCCAAAAAGAAAAAGATGTGTCTGTCAGTTTTGGTTCTTGTCAATAGGGTTGGGCAGCTTCAACCAGAAATGCTATTCAAATCTTTAACTAAATACAAGAAATCAAATAGGAGAAAACAATGAAATAAGGCATTCTGTAAGCAAATACATCACAATGATTTAGTATAGCTCTAAAAAGTCTAAATTTGATAGTATTATATGCTGTCAAAATCAAAATCAACCACACTACATATGATTATCTATCACTTTGATGATACCATTTCCTTTTATTTATTTCAAGCAGCAAAATAATGTTTCTCAGAGAAAAGAAAAAAAGAATCAATCGGAGGACAAAACCAGTAATTATCACCTTGTTGTATACCATAAGAAGTCACTAGTATCCTTGGTGGTGTTTATTTGCTCCAATAAGCTTGTTGATGTAAAGTAGTTTTCACCCCAAATTCCTATTTGTTCTTTATACCAGCCCCATGTTGATGCTGCCAGAGAGTAACCTTTCATGTTGCTGTTATATGCATTTGAAATATCTCCACGGCTTTTTTGAGAAACAACCTATTAACATTGATATATTATTTAGAATTACATGTTCCAGCTAAGAAATTATCACTTATCTGAGGTGTACAATTTGTCTTTAATTGATGAACTAAATGGTCCATAATGGGTCTGTAACAATTAAAAATTGGCTGACAATTTTCACTTATGAAAAATATTCACATTTATTAGTGATGAATATTTTTTCAACATTAGCCACAGTTTTACTTTCTATCGATGAAGTAATTTAAGTAAGTCTTCATTCATCTTTACTTTTATTGAAAATAACTAATTTTAAGAGGTCATTTTAGTAATCACGTGGAGCAGAAATGCATGGGAAGTGTTTATTGAAATAGTATCATGAATTAGTTAATGCAAATGGGAGCATAGTCTTTACAGAAATTCAGTAGAATTCTTGTAGCACCTAAATTTGTTCACACTACCTACACTAGGAGGGAATTTGCATGTGTTGTTGGATCAAGTACTAACACCAAATGATCAATCGAAAGAATATAGATGTATATATATATATATATATATATATATATATGTATGTATGTATGTATGTATATGTATATGTATGTATACATGTATGTATTATATAATTAAGTTACAAGTGCCATATATTGAACAAGAAAATGTAAAAGTGTAGTGTTAAAATATTATTTGACAATCCATGGAGGATCATTAATGACATTGCCAATCTGCTACAGATGCTAGAACAGGTACAGATTTCAGACATGGAAGACAAAGTGGTGTGGATAGGGGACTCACAAAGATCGTTCTCATTCAAATCTTTCTACCAATCATTAAGATGGCCCAACAACGCTATTCAGGATAACCTACACTTTATTTGTTATGTTTGTGCCCCAACCAAAGCCAAGATCTAAGCTTGGCTAATCAGTTTGAACAAGTTCAACTGTGCTCATATTATTAAAAAGAAGTACCCTATTAGGTATCTATGTCCCTCTATATGTATTTTATGCAGGGGGGTAAGTGAAGATAGCAGCCAACTATTCGGACAGTGCCAAATTTTGCATCAGATTTGGAGAAGATGGAGGACCAAGCCACCAAATCTTCCGGCACTGCCTATTGAAGCAAACTGGTATCATCGGTAAGGGCACGCATGATCAAGAGCTGGACCACAAGCAGTCTCTCACTACCCAATGTCTCCTGTACCATAGACATTCTCCCACTAACAAAGACCACTAATAATTTATTATTCTCCCACTAACTCTCTTTAATTAAGAAATGCCAAAAGCCCATGTGATTAGGCTATATGTATGTCGATTCTCTTGTGTCACTTGAGCCCTGGCATCCATGTTCGAATCCCACAGAGGCGAGAAAATCCCTTTGGGGGGGGGGGGGGGGAACAGTACCGATTGAGCCACCGCGGGAAGCAGCCGGACAATGCCCGGGGGGCCCAACCGTGATGGCAATGCCAAAAAGTCCCGAGTGGGTCGTGACATCTTGATTGATATATGACTGAAAAACAACAAACAGAGGAGAAAACTATTTGACAGTCACCATCATTCTTCCTTCTCTTCTCTTCTTTTTCTTTTCTCCCTTTTATGGTATTACAGCCATAGGAAGACCTCCTATCAATCCAAAATGGCTGCCCCCTCTCAATCCCCACAAACTCTTCAATCAACAACTTCTGTTACTCCCAATCTACCCTTCAAACTACCTTCCCTAAGCTAGCCCCTCACCATTACACTCAACAAAAATAATTATCTACTCTGGAAAAATCATATTCTCAACGTGGTCATTGCAGATGGACTTGAGGACTATCTTGATGACACAAAATCACCACCACCTCAGTTTCTCGATTAGCAACAGACCCAAAACCATGTGTTCACGTCTTGGTAGAGATTGAATCGACTGGTAATGAGCTGGATCTATGGCTCTCTTTCTGAACCCTTGTTCACTCAAATCATTGCCTTCAACACAGCTATTGATATCTGGGAAGCCCTAGCCTGTACGTATGAAGCTGCATCTCAATCCCTTATATAGGAACTGCGAATGGGTTCCAATCTGTCCGAAAAGATGGTCACTCTATCGACAAGTATCTCCACAATTTCTGATCCATTCTTGACCAATTGTTGTCAATCAGCAAATTCATCTCTCCTAAAAATCAATTGATGTATTTTTTCCAAGGTTTGGGACCATATTATAATGCTTTTATCACTACTCTCCAATCTCGAATTGTTCTTCCTTCCTTAGAAGAAGCACACGGTTAGCTTTTCACTTATGACCTCCGACTTTCTCATCAACAATCCATTGATAAGTTAAATATCCCTCAAGTCCATCTCATAACTACTCATAATCAACCTTATCTAACGTCTTCCCCCATTTCATCTCAGCAGTTTCTGTCTCAATCCCCATGGTCTTTTGGGTCCCCAAATAACAACAATATCCTTGGCCAACCTCAATCCTTCCCCGTCACCAATCATTCCTCCTGGCGCCCTCCCAAATCCAAATCCAAATGCCAAATATGCAACAAACCTGGCCACATTGCCTTAACATACTATCAATGCATGAACCTTGCCTATTAGGCCACATCTCAAACACCTCAACCCCCTTTTCAACAAAATCCACAGGCTCAAGCACCATCACCAGCAGCATACCTTGCTTCGGCCCCACTAGCAACACCTCCTCCTTCAAATCAGTCCTTGTATGTAGACTCTAGCGCATCTCACCACCTCGCACTAGACTTGAACGCCTTGCAACAGTCCATGCCCTTCTCCAGCTCCGACCATGTGATGGTTGCTAATGGCTCCTCTGTTCCAATGTCCAACGTTGGTAACGCTCTTCTTCCTACTCCCTCTCGTTCTATTCTACTTCATAATGTCCTTCATGCTCTTTCTATTTCCCACCGTGACCATTTTCTTGTGAAATATCTCAATTCGAACTAGGCTCTTCTTTGGGGTCCACTTGATCACGGTCTCTACCAGTTCCCTCAGCTGTCTACACACAACTCTGGTTCTCCTAAAGCTCTCGCTTGCTGTCTTTTGCCCTCGATTTGACATCTCCATTTAGGTCATCCGTCTCCTGTTGTTCTCAACATTGTCTCACAGATGTCTGGTTTGTTTTCTATTTCCAGTTCGTTGTTGTCAAATTGTCACTCATGTCTTGTGTCCAAGAGTTGTAAACAACCTTTTCCGGTGTCTCGTTAGTGAGCATTACACCCTTTTGATTTAATTCACTCAGACCTATGGGGTCCTGCACCTATTGTTTCCATCACTAGCGCTTAGTATTTTTTGCTATTCATTGATGATTACTTTCTCTTTACTTGGATCTATTTGCTTCCAACAAAAGATGAAACACTTAAATACTTTCTCCAATTTAAATCGATGGTTGCTACTTAGTTCAATACTTCTATTAAAGCAATTCAAAGTGATTGTGGTGGCAAGTACCAAGCCATATCTCCTATCATTTCTTCTTGTGGGATTTTCCATTGCATATCATGTCCTTACACCAGAGGAAAACAGGCACGCAGAACAGAAGAATAGACATATCGTTGAGAAGGGTTCGTCCATGCTTACTCACTCCTCTTTACCTATTACTTTTTGGTCTTACACCTTTCTAGGCATTGTGTATTTAATTAACCGACTACCAACACCAATCCTGTCGGGGGGCACTCTACATGTTGCCTTATATGGATCATCTTCGAACATTCGGTTGTGCGTGTTACCCATACTTACAACCCTATGTGAAGACCAAACTTGACCCTCAATCTCTGCAATGCATCTACTTGGGTTGCAACACCTTCCATAAAGGGTACCTATGTCTCCATCTTTCCACTAGTCGACTTTATATCTCTCGCCATGTTCACTTCAATGAAAATATCTACCCTTATTCTAACATTGTTTTACCATCCAACACATAGTCTCCCACTATGTCCTGGCCCTGTTTCCATCCACGTTCCTGCCCACTGTTTTTGCTGTACAAACACCCACCGCCACAAATACAAACACTACTCAACCTGTTATGCCCTCTGCCATGCTAAATCCAATATCCACTCCTCATTCTGTGGCCACTTCCCCATCTACTACACCAGACACACAACCGTCTATTATTAACAACCACCCCAAGATCAATTATGCCAAAGAAGCCATACTCAAACCAAAGGCCTTAACAGCCACTGTTGTTGCTCCAAATTTGGTGGCTGCCGCTCTTGCTTCCAAAGATTGGACCGACACTATGCTCATTGAACTCAAGGCTCTTCACTTTAATAAGACCTAGTCTCTTGTTCCCTTACCCGACAACAAGACTCTTATTGATTGCAAATGGGTCTTCAAACATAAGTCCAACTCGGATGACTCTCTTCAGCATTACAAGGCCCGCCTTGTTGCCAAAGGTTTTAGTCAAACCCATAGGCTCGATTATTTTGAAACATTTAGCCCTGTCGTCAAGCCTGTCACCATTCGCATTGTTCTTTCTCTTGCTCTCTTTCACGGCTGGCATCTTTGCAAGCTTGATATACATAATACCTTCCTCAACGACGACCTCACAAAAGAGGTCTATATGTCTCAACCTCCTGGGTTTGCTGTTACAGCCTCCCTTCCCTTTGTTTGTCGTCTTCACAAGGCCATCTACTGTCTCAAAAATCCCCTCGAGTATGGTATCACAAACTTAGTTCCTTCCTTCTTACCTTTAGCTTTGCTGCCTCTAAAGCTAATTCATCCATGTTCATTTTTCACCAATGCCATGATAAACTCATCCTACTTGTCTATGTAGATGATATCATTGTTGCTGGCTCAAGCATTTGATTGCTCCATACTCTGATTTCGAAATTAAACAACACATTTGCACTTAAGGATCTTGGACCCCTCCATTACTTTCCTGTCATCAATGTGATCAGCTCCTCTGACTCCCTTCACTTAAATCGGTCTGGGTACATACATGACTTGCTTTGACGCGCAACGGAATGCATAAGTGTAAATCAATTTTCACTCCCATGGCCTCTAACACATTTCTCTCTCTGTATGATGGTGAAACCTTGGATGATCTCACCCTCTATTGGTGCATCATTGGTGCTTTGCAATACTGCACTATGACTCGCCCAGACATTAGTTTTGTTGTCAATCGCGCCTGCCAGTTCATGCACGTCCCAACCACATCACACTGGGTTGCTATCAAGCATATTTTGCGCTACCTCCACTCCACTGCGAGTCATGGTCTCTCTCTCTCAAGACCTTCCAACCTCAATATGAAATGCTACACCGATGATGATTGGGCTAGCTACCCCGATGACCGCTGCAGCACAAGTGGCTACTGCTGTTTCCTTGGTCCCAATATTGTCTCTTGGTCCTCCGCCACGCAACATGTTGTCTCGCAATCAGCACTGAATCTGAGTACAGTGGTCTCGCTAATGCTGCTATCGAAATCATGTGGCTCTAACCAGCCCTTCTTGAGCTCCATCATCCTCTTCCTTACCCTTCTCTCTTATTGCACGACAATGTGAGTGCTCTTCACTTGGCCTCAAATCCAGTCCTACATACTTGAACTAAACACATGAAAATTGACTATGCATCTAGTGGAGCTCCGCTGATTCATTACATTCCTTCCAATGACCAAGTTGTTGACATTCTTACAAAACCACTCCCTTCTCTACAGTTTCTGGCTCTTCGCTCCAAGCTCACTGTTGTTCCTACAACCATTCACTTGCGGGGGGATGTTGAAGTAGACGACCAAATCATCACTAAGGGCACGCATGATCAAGAGCTGGACCACAAGCAATCTCTCACTACCCAATTTCTCCTGGACCACAGACATTCTCCCACTAACAAAGACCACTAATAATTTCTTATTCTCCCACCAACAAAGACCACTAACTCTCTCCAATTAAGAAACGCCAAAAGTCCATGTAATTAGGCTATATATATGTCGATTCTCTTGTATTGATATATGATTGAAAAATAACGAACAGAGGGGAAAACTCTTTAACAGTTACCGTCATTCTTCCTTCTCTTCTCTTGTTTTTCTTATCTGTTCTGCTCATTGTTGTTCTTTTCTTCATTTTACTGCCCTTTCAAAGCCTTTTTGAAATTCCTTCTTCCATATCAACTAGGTAAATAAAGCATTTATGGAAAACTAGGGTCCTAGCAACATGGTATACGCTTTGGGTAGAAAGAAACAATAGGATCTTTAGAGAGGAAGACCATTTCTTGGAGTTTTCTTGGGAGAGATCCCAAATTTTGTTCACTTCTTGGATCTCATGTGCTAAGCTAGGCATGAGGTATAGCTGTGAGACATGGATTTGTACTTTGGATAGCATATTGTACTCTCTACTTTTCTTTCAAGACCCCATTTTGGACAACTCGTTCAGTGGGGAGCACCTTTCTTACATTACTATCAAATTTAATATAATTTCTACTTTCTAGTCAAAAAAAAAAAAATATTTGACAAACAATAAAGTGTTAGTAGTGGACGGTTAACTGGAATGGACTTTTAGAAGGCTTCCCAATTTTCAAATCTCCAGTCCACCCGTTCCACTCTACGAGGTAACGAGGGGCACCCTTCTCCATCTCTTTTCATTCCTAACTCCATATTACTTGTCCCAGGACAAGCTTAGCCAAGTTACTTAGTTTGCCTGCCTGGCCAAGATTAATAACATTTAAATTTTTGAAGGGTCCAAATTCAACTAGTTGAGACCATAATAGAGTTGGATCATATTTTAAACCCAACTACCTAATCTACCCAATCATATGGGCAAACCAATCGAGTGTCATTTTTTTTTAAATTAGTGTGATAGGTTTTGAGTCAAATAAATCTTCACGCTATTGTTGGATTGGCTTGGATTTTGTTCACAACTGACTTGGTCTAACCCATAAACACCCTTAAAATCTTCCTTAGACCCTACCTTTTGTAGTCAAGTGAGACTGAAGTTAAGAAATAAAGAACGCATGATGTTCTAAGAGGATGAATGTTGAGGAACTACTGTTTTTCCGCGTTATTCCCAAATTTGTGTGAGCTGTCTTTTCTTATAATGAGATTGTCAACGCCTTTGTGAGTGTCCCTAGCAAAATAAAGGGGGAGAACTAGATCGAAATCTTCGTTTGAAAACAAAAAAAACAAAAAAAGCCAAAGAGGAAAGCTAGTCACATAGTCCTGTATTCAGGGTGTCTAGGGGGATATCATCCTTTGGGAGGGAAAGAGGGAAGTGGGAGGGATAGAGTTGTCTGATTGCTACGTATCTAGTGCCTTCACTTGATCTTTTTTCAATTACCTTAATACCCAATCAAAATGGCCCATGTTTTCTCTTACATAAATTCATAAATATAGCTTAGGTACCATCCTGAATACTTGGGGTAGATCACAGCACAAGTTAAATTACGGAGGCGTGTCAAAACATAGATTCCATCATTGGACTATCTCTCCTAAGTTGACAAACCTAATATCAATTGTATGTTAAATTAAGTGAAACTAACATCACTTTATTGGAAAATGCAACATTGAATAAATTAAATATTGTTTCTTCATGTTTGTGTAGGCATTTTAACTCCAAGTTCCAGCATGTTTGATCTTCAACTACAATGTGACATCTTTTTTTTTTTGGGTCAAACAACTACAATTTGAAGGCTTGAGTAGACATATCATGTTGTAGCATCAGTTATAGTTGAGATATAAATTTCAAATTATGTCTAACGTTAACATCAAGACAATTAAATCAAAAAGAGGAGTTAGAAACCACTATTGATAGCAAATATAACTTGTTAAACATTTTACTAGATGCTTTCTCAACCATGTTTACATGCAATTCTGCCATCTGCTTTCACTATCATTGAGTCACTTTATAAACTGCTATTACAAAGAAATCCCAAAGATCATATTCAGGAATAATCTCCATGGATAAACATATTTGTATGTGGACTAAGTTACAAAATAAGTAATCAAACCTTTGCTGTATTGAAAACCACATTCTTGCAATCTGGAAGAATGCTAACAGACCACGCGGGAAGGCTATACGACTTCCCATTAAATGTGACATTTGCATCTGAGCTTTTGTCAATATTAGCCAGAAAAGCAGCACATTCGTTGGCACTTCTATAGTAGATATGTGCCTACCAAGTGTAACATTTAACATTATCAAAAGATTTCACAGAGTATATTAGTAAGGCTTGAGAAACTACTTCAAAAGAATTAAAAAACAATAATGAACACACTTTTATAGCAGTAATTCCATAGTCCATGTATATCTCATGATAGAAGCGTTACTTGAGAGTCAAGACATTGATCAAAGCTTTGTGAAGAATACCAGCTTCTTGTTTGAGAATGATAGACAGGTCTATTTGGAAACATAGGATAGCCAAGATACCAGTCGTTGACCAAAATAATTGGGATGAAGATTTACAGAAGATACATTTCCAAAATTTGTGGCCAAATGAAGTTTCACCTTAATTCACTGAGAGGAATGTCAGTGTTATACCGTGTTCCCCTTTTTTACAAAGTTCCTAGGTCATACTATACGACGGCCTCTTCATTCCAGACTGAGAGTAACGTTTAACATTAGCACACATTCAGATGATATCACATGCGTTATTAGACAAAGGGACCAACTTATTGTCCTGATATTATCTGTGTTATTATTAAAACGGTCATCGGAAAAAGTTGTCCTCAAACATAGATTCATGTTGTTGAGTTGTTAGAAACAAAAGCAAGGAAAGCTTAAAATATATATACATATAAATGCACCATGAAGACACTGAGGTAATTCGTGTTCCTCGCAGCAAGAACTTCTTTTCAAAAAGACAGTAGATGAACTTCAACATCTATTTTGCTCCACAAGACCACATAATCAGGTCCAATTTCATAAAAGATATGAACAATCATTAAGCATATGGCCCACATTTCATCTAATCTAATAACTGCTTTAATAGTTTTAGGAAAGAAAAAAGGAAAGCAACAATAAAACAAATAACCCCAGTTCATTAAGAGGAATTTCAAGTTGTTCAAACAAGAATGAAATAGTGGGCAACTAATAGCACTATTATAGAGATTTTGAGGATAAATGCTTACTGTAAATTCCAGTAAATTGTAGATTTAATTGTATTTATTCCAAGATCAATATTAAATTTCGAAGATTAACATATATTTTCATTAACAGTATCAGTATCATTTTCCTTTTCTTACGTTTGAAATATCAATCCCATAGTGAAAAAAATAATTTAGTATCAGTGAAAAAAATAGTTGTCCGCAAACCAGTCTTTTTGAAGACTAATTAAATGCGTAAAGATGCACATCTGTCGTGTAGAACTGATCCAAGTTTAAATGCTGCAATATTAAAATTGAATCTAAATGATTTTCCAAGAAGATAATTTTATTTTAGTTTTTCATTCAAGGAAATTCCATCATGCTCTGACTCATGCTACTCAATTGTGGCTAGCCTTCTATTTTTAAGCGTCCTTTTTAACTAGTAGATTTTTTCAGTTGTTTTTTCTTCCAGGTGGTTTTTCATGGAAATCATTACAATTTATCGTGATTCAAAGGTGGCACGATCTAATTTGGTTTGACTAAAACAAGTTTGTTCAAGACACGTGGGAGTTTTTGTATTTAACGTTTTACTGCATCAAGAAGTAAACATGCAAGGGTTTGCTTGATTGTTATTCTTGATTAGAACATCAACTTGGTCAATCTATGAGAGAGAGAGAGAGAGAGCATTTTATGCAAGGATTTAAAAAGCATTAACAATGTAAGTGAAACAAGCAACTCTCATCCAATAGAAGAAAAGCTACAAGAAATCTCGAGGTTCTAAAAGAAAGTTACAATGACACACAAAGTTGATGTTAGTTCATCAGATTAATAGATGTAATACCCCGATTATTTTTGTACATATATGTTTGTGTACACGATTTAATTGATTAATTGATTAATCAATTAATTAATTGGTGCAGAGTCTATATATATATATATATTAATTGGTGCATATATATGTGACATATTATTTTGAATTGATTGGTATATGTTAATTGGTGCATATATATGTAACATATTATTTTGAATTGATTGGTATATGTTAATTGGTGCATATATATGTGACATTATTTTAAATTGATTAATGTAGACATATGCATTAATCAACTAATCAATTAATTGATTAATTGGTGTAGATACATATATAAAATATATGCACTATTGTAACCACATGTACATATATCTATATGTGTGTGTGTGTGTGTGTATGTATATATCTACACTAATTAATCAATTAATCAATTAATTGATTAGGTGATTAATTCATATGTCTACATTAATCAATTCAAAATAATATGTCAAATATATATGCACCAATTAATATATACCAATTAATTAATTCAAGATAATATGTCACATATATATGCACCAATTAACATATACCAAATAATTCAAAATAATATGTCATGTATATATGTACCAATTAATATATATGTGTGTGTGTGTGTGTGTGT